>CAUYRT010045206.1:0-35634 GCA_963574885.1 Lepilemur ruficaudatus | reverse complement strand
ATTCGTGTTGCAGTGTTAAATTTCTGGTATTTTATTTTCTTCTTCTTTTTGAAGTCTGAGTAGATCAGTTTTCTAATCTAGTCAGAACCTGTAATCCTAATGTCAAATGGGAATGTCTAGATCTTCTAAACCTCAATATGTCCTTCTAAACCTCATCACTCCTTTTCCTTCTTTTCCCCCTAAGGCCTTCCTTTCTTCTAGAAAGCTAGCCCCTTCTTGAGGGGTCTCTGCCAAACTGGTTGAAGGCTTGAGTGGGGTCTCCTCAGCTTCCTTGGAGAGAAGTCCTTATTATTCTTGAAAGTAAGCAGTCTAGTTCTTCACATTTTAAGGATCTTACTTGCCCCAGAACTCATTGCCAAGCATTACCCAGAAGCTGCAATGACCCCCTTTAAGTCCTTGCTCTCCCACTTCTGGTCTTGGGGGGTACCTTCCTCTGTAAACTTTCTATTAGTGCCTTTCATTTATATATTTTCTAATGAAAAATAATTGGATGTTTATTCATCAAATGATGACTGATACTGAAGCTGTCTTGATCAGTGATAATAGCATTATATATGTATATATTTTTTCTGAAAGCAGTCCACTGTTTTTGTTTCTTGTAAACAATAACAGTATATTTTAATTTAATTTTGCCTGGTGTCTTTTTTAATAGTAATTCTTTCTAACCAAGTTCCTAGTCTCTATTGACCTTTTAATGATGTAATCATGATAAATTGACAAGTTATGAACAAATCAACAAATACTGTGGTACTTGCAGCATTTTTTAAACAACTATAATTGCTAAGAATCAATGGGCTTATTTTAAAACAATTCTCTGAAAGGGAATATATAAAATCCGATTATACATTGAACACTGTTCACTCATCAGAATAAAGGACACAATTGTACTGAAAATGTGGTTAATCACGGGTCCTACTTTTAGCAGTCAGAGTACCCTGGTAAAACAATTTCTGACCTTCAGATTGTCATGTTTTATTTACAAGATCAGAGTGTGGCATACTTAGCTGATATTGCTTCAGGGACTCTGGGGCCTAAACACATGAAGACATAACACAAAGAACCTTTTATTTTAACCAATGATTTTTGTACTGCCAGTAAGTATGCACAGTGCTCAAAGCCATTGCAATTTCTTTGGAATCTGTAAAACAAATCAATTCCATAATTCAGCGAAGAGGAGAATTTTGTCTTTAACATGTAGTGATTCAAGTCAGATTAGAATGTTTGTCTTTGGGGAAGATCTCAGAGTCATATATTTTTTTCTCACACTGAAAGACCCAGCATTTTAAAATCTAAACTCCTGCGTTTCTTCAACAATCCTCGTATATAGTATAAATAATTGATTTCAAGGATTTACACAGCCAGTTAGACCCCATATTTCATGAGTTCAACCGATGTGCATTATTCAAATATTTCAGAGGCTTTAAAAAACCCAACATGTGCTATGAAAATAAAGCTTTTTTTTTTTCAGAACAGAAAATATCAAAGTTGTCACCAAAGTATTTATCAGCAGAAGTAATTGATCACAGGATGATTTTTTTACCTTGGCTTTTTCAAGGAGCTACATTTAAGCTGATCACTCTTAAAAGCTTCTACAGTGAGCATTGTTACTTTAAATGGTCTGCTTGCTATGTTTAGCTACAAGATGCTTGACAAAGAACAGTGCACATGCTTGACAAACTCTTCATAAATTTATTATAAGGCAATATCTACTTGTCAGTTCTCGACTCATTACTTTCTACATAAAGCTAAGATACAAATGGAAGGTGAACATAAAGCCCCTGCAATTATTTTAACTGACTAATATATATCATAAGGAGGGGTTGTTAATGAGAGTAAATGAAATAACATTTGCTGGCAATATGATAATTACTTTTATAAGACCAAGAAGAGGTGGTTAAATTTTAAAGTTGATTAGAGTCTGCTAAGCCATAGGTGATGAAATGTCAAAATAAATCTAGATTAAAAATTATTTTCACTGTGATTTTTTTCCAAATATCATTATGTATCTTTCATATAAAATTTAATTAAATTTTTCATTTGCAGTTGCTGTTAAAATTGCATTCAAATAATATTCATTGACTACCCTTGTAGGCACCACTAAGGATATGATCTAATTCTCAGCAAACAGAATTTGAAATACATGGTTGTGATCATATGTGTAGTGATCTAGGGAAGGGACTCAATCCCTCTTGAAATTCAACTTCCATTAAGATCGGATTTGGTGATTCCAATAAATCACTTTACAGATTATTGAGCTAATGTGACCACATCATCTATCATCTACCTCCACTGGTCTCTGCCCTCCAGGATCTTAAATGTAATTGGGAAGACAAGATATACACACATGAAAAGTTAAACAATTTGTCTTAGACAGTGATATAAGAGCTATCACAAGACAGTACATGATTGAATACCAAATGATGCTGCCTGTTTCTGAACTAGTGACATTTATTGCTGTATACAGAAGAGATCAAGCCAGGAAGTGCTATAGGAGTTCAGAGGCAAGAGAGAGGAAAGTGGCCTGATGTGCACAGAGATTTCATGAAGGAGGCAGGACTGAAGCTGGTCCTTTAGGTTGGGTGAACTTTGCAAAGGGGAGAGAAGGACCATGTATGTATAGCAGCTCTGTGATTTGACACCATGATCTCAATTATATTTCTGCTTGGTTTTTATTCTTATCTTGATAGTATTCTGTCTATTCCTATGGAAAAGCCTGCTGACTACTTAGCAAAATCTATGTTCTCCTCTTCTTTGGGGGCTAGACTACATTTTCTAGCCTCCTCTGAAGTTATGTGTGTCTATGTGGCTTATTTCTATCCAATGAAATGAGTAGAAATGTATGAATTATTGTTGTATAACAAATTACCCTGAAACTTAGCCATTTAAAACAATAAACATCTATTTTCTTATAGTTTCTGAGGGGTAGGCATTAAGAAACATATTAATTAGGTGGTTCTGGTTCAGGATCTCTTATGAAGCTGCAGGCAGGTGTGGGCTGGGGCTATAGTCATCTGTAGGCTTGCCCAGGGCTGGAGGCTCCACTTCTAAGAAGGCTCATTCACATGGCTGTTGGCACTAGGCATTATGGGTCTCTGTGTGGGGCTGCTTGAATGTCCTCATGATATGGTAACTAGCTTCCCTCAGAGCAAGTGATTGAAGAGAGTAAGACTCAGCCTTGGAAGTCACACAGTGTCATTTCTGCAATGTCTTATTTGTTACCCAGGTCAGCCCCAGTCAGTGTGGATGTGTATGTGTGTGTATGTGTTTGGTTTGGGGGGTGGCTATACATGATCATGAACACTGGGAGGCAAGGCTCATTGGGGCCCTCTTGAAGGCTGGCTACCACATGAAGTGCCATCTGCTACTTTCATGTTTGGTCCATAAAAAGCTTTTGTGTGCTCCCCCCCTTTTCTGTTCCAGCTGGCTGAAATGAAATGACTCCCAGGGCAACCTGGGGCCTGCATGTTGAAGGTGGTAGTGCCTCCATCAGCCTGGGTCCCAAATGACTACATGGCTGGTTGATCCACTTACCTGCTGAGGACTAGCAAGTGAGCAAGAAATAAACCTCTATTGCATTTGAGCCATTGTATCGTGTTAGGTCTATTTGGTTCAGCAGTTAGTCCATGCTGACTGGTATAACTTCCATCTAGTAAATCTTTACAAAGTCCTCTACTGAAGCAAATGTAAGCACTATAGAATGTTGAGGTAGTGAGTGACTGTCTGTATCGTCTTCATTTGCCTTTTTTCTTATGCTTTTTTTTTTTTTCATTTTTCAACAATTATCAATTGAGTGCCTACCATGTGTCAGGCCTCATTCTAGCTGCTAGGGGCACAGCTGTGATAAGACAAAGCCCCTGCTTCATAGAGCTCACATTCTAATGGAATGTCTAGTGGCTGCCTCTTGATGAATGCACCAAACAAATTTGCTAATGTTCTCCTTCAGGGGTTCAAAAACCATGAAGGTATTAGTTAAATCTCCTGATTTGATGCGGGCCTGATAGACTGGTGTTTCCATAATTGTTTTCTAAGCCAGTGCCTATGCTTCTCATCACACAAATCAATTGGAGATCTTGTTAAAATGTGAAATCTGATCAGCAGGCCTGGAGTGCTGCCTGAGAATCTGTATTTCTAACAAGCTCCCAGGTGGTGCCAACGGTGCTGGTTCACAGACCACATTTTGTACAGCAAGGCTTCAAGAAACACTAGTTATTGGATGTTAAACATATCCTATGTAAAAAGGATTTCAAGTTCAAATAAGTGAGAACATGTAGCCAAAGGGAGAGGCCAGGCCAAATCGCCCTGCTTCCTGATTGCTTTCTAACTGCTGGTGCCAGTCCTATCAGAAGCCTAATGTTACTTTCTACCATGGATTCTTTGAGATAACACCCTATCTTTCTAATGAATTCACCGTTTAAAAATTTAGCCAGTTTGAGAGGGTTTCTGTAATTTGCAGCCCCCAAAAAACCTTGAATAAAGGCCAAGAGATCCAGGCACAGGAAACAAAGGGGAAACCTAGCCATGCTGCAGAGCTGGAGCCAAGGTCAAGAACAATGAAGCTGCGAGGGTAACATGAGGCAGATGCCCCAGAAGCCTGGAATGTCTTATACTCTCCTGCCCCCGCTAAGCCTCAGTTCTTCATTGATAACAGGATTTGCTATGAGAACTAAATGAGATAATGTTCTCACATAGCAGTGATACTTTATGATTGTGGCCATTATATTTTCCTTCTATAGAATATTACCTGCATGCTAGGGGTTTGTGAGAATAGAGTAGGATAATAACCATAAAGCAATAACAATTGGTTGGGCACTCAACAAATGTCAGCTACTAGGAACCCAGCTGGATTTAAATGAGGATTAAATTAATTTTTCCCCCAGATAGAAGAGACTTGGCACATTTGAAAACAGAAGGAAGCTATTCCTGGAGAGTTAGTGAAGGTCACTGATGGAGGCTGCAGGAGAGAGTAGGGATAATAGAAGAAACAAGGTTATCCACATCTCATCTTAAAGCTAGCATGTTAAGTGCACTATGACAGAGATGACTCCAGAAGCAGCATTCCACCTCAACTAAATTGTAGTTGTTTACCAAGAAGAAGCAGTTCAATTACTCTTAAAACATATGTGTTCAGTGAACATTGTTGTATAATTTGTCTATCCTCTACAGTTCAAACCTCCAGGTAAAGATTGTAATTTTCAAATATTAATTACTTTACATTTATGTATCTAGAAGAAACAGCTCAACTAATATAAGAACATATGTTTGGTGAACATTATGATATAATAGTTTGTTTATCCACTGTACGTCAAACTCCCCCACAAAGATTCAGTAATTTCAATTTTCAAGTATTAACTGTGTTTTTCATGCCTGTGTGTCTTAGCATCCCAAACTCTTAAGCAAAGAGAGGGAAAAAAGGATATAAGGTGTTCTCAAGGGACATAATCCTTGGGGTGATAGAAATGTTGTGTCTTGATTGTAGTGGGGGTTACACAACTGTATGTATTTATCAAAATTTATAGAACTGTACATCTAAAAAGGGTGAATTTTACCGTATGCAAATGATGCCTCAATAATCCTGATTTAAACAAAACCGAAAAGAAAACAAAGAAAAAGAACATGTCCTTGAACGCAAAGTCTGATGTTGTAGTAGGGCACATAAGCAGATTACAAAACCTGATTTTAGTCAAGAAGACTGAAATAGGAAAGAAAATTCCAGCGTTATCATAGGAAAAATCTCCTAGATCAGCATGTTTCCACTGTTCCTTATCAGTGACAGCCCTTTGAACATTCCGCGACCTGCCCAGTTAGGCAAAGTACAAAGGAAGGGCCCTGACTTTTAGCTGTCTTGTGAAGACCGGACACAGGGGGAATACTTTCTTTCGCTGTAGGGCAACAGTAGGTCTGTTCAGATAGAATTCCATGAAACTGATGTTTTTAGGATAACCACTGACAGTTTCCAGACTCTTTTGGTTGTGCTTGACGGAAACTCACCTCTCACTCAGGCCCTTGCCTAGCCTGCAACCTCGGTTTGTTCAGGTCTCTGCTCAAATGTCCCTTGGTAGAAAAGGCCTCCCTCATCGGCCTTATTAAGAATGACCACATTTGTGAATTGGCTGCCTCCTCCGCTAGATGGAAGCTCCGTGAAGGCAGGGGCTTTGTCTTTTCTGCTAACTTCTGTAGCCCTAGCAGTACAGCAATGCTTGGCATATAGGGGGTGCTCAAGGAACTGTTTGTAGAATAAAGTGAAGAGGACAATAGATTGGCATCTGAATCTAGACCACAGTAAAAAGGAGGGCTAACTAGAGCTAGGGACTTGAATGCACTCAGAGCTCACGTTGGTCATTCTGCCGTTCTCTCTAGTGTCCCTTTCCTACTCTCAATGGTCCACACAGTGGCTGCCATGGAAGCTCTGGGCTTACCCTATGACAGCTCCACAACCAGAGGGGATAGGTCACTCTCAGCTTCAGGCTGCCTCACCCTAGGAAAGGTTCTGATGGGCCTGCCAGGGACCCACGGATGGGGCTGGGACAGAGCCTCAGTGTATCTGCCCTATTCCTCATTTCTCACTCTCCAGTCCTGCCTGTTCTATCTATTTTGGTGATGTTGCCGCAGTTTTAATAATGATGCTTTATAGAGCTCATTGCAGACGCTGTTAGAGCTCTGCCCATTTATCCCCTTGGATCCCTTTAGCCTTTCTGCTCATATCTGCTTTCTGCATGCGTTCTGTCTCAACAGCAGCACCTGCAGCTCCTGCTGGCACCTGCTTTGCCTGTGCAAAGAGAGGAGCTGGAAATGCCTGCAGAAGTAGCCCTTGACCAATGACTGATGACAGTCCAGGAGCATAAAAACTCCCATCCTCTGTGCTCCCTATGGAGCTGACTCTGAGGTGTGATCTCTACATGTCTCCAGAACTCACTGAGCACAATTTACCCTCCATGGGGCTTTGCTGGATGCTGCACACTTGCTTGGCCTCCTTCCCTTCCCAGTCCCACTTCCCATTCCTCACTTGGGAATACCTACTAAGAAATCACTTTCACATGAATTCTCATCTCAACGTCTCCATGTGGGAAACCCAACCTACAACAAGCCCCATCAGGGTCCCTAGCTCCCCACCTATTTGTCATGATTTTTTTGACCAGCAGGTGCTTTGGCACAGATTCCTGCCTCCCCTTGACACATGTGCACTATAGAAATGTTTACTTATTTGGTTTTACTATGCCCCTATCCTTAGAGTTCTTTCCTATTTTCACTGTTTTAACTTGGGATCCTTTCCTTGTTTCTCAGATGTGCTGCTAATTTTCCTGCTTTGTTTATTACTGATGGCGTGTATAGCTTCCCTCTCTAATTCAACATGTTATAAAAATATTTATTGTGTTTTCCCCTCTTATTTTCATACCTTTCTTCCATATCTTGTATTAGATGCTTGTGTAAGATATTTCAAGGTTATGATTAACTCCACCTCAATTTAATAGTCAAACCATTACTAATCATACCACCTTTTCCTAGTTTGCATCTCTAAAATATAGAAATGTAAGTAAAGGAGTTTAATGAAGTCATCAGAACACCCAATGGTGTCTTTACTTCTTAACTATTTTATAAAATGTTATTTTATTCAGTTGAATTCAGTGAAACTTTTAGTAATTCTCATAAGATGAATTTATATGTACATCATTGTGGGAAATAAAAAACAAGTCCCAAGTAACTTTGATGTAGTCTCAATTAAAATTGATGTTGAAACCAGAGGCTATAAGTTTCAAATTTCAGTAAATGAGAAAACATGGAGAAAAATTTTAAGATGTTGACATGAACACTTTTGACAATGTAAAACACTAGGTTAATAATTGCCCTTTGCTTAGACAGATAAGAAGTTTAGCCAATATTTACATACCAGTTTTCACAACATTTAAGCTAAATCTTTACTTTTCCTATATGTCCTCATTATAAAGTTCAATTTCGAAACTGTTTTCTAAAAGAGGGCAAAGAGCATTCTTAAAATAATATTGCAAGGTTTGTCTTCCTCCAAAGACTATTGACTTGTAACCTTGAGACTACAAATGTTTATTACAGGAAACTGCATGTTAGAATGTTTGGGGTAGAAAATTGTGCTTGTCTACTTCAACTTATAAACTATGTTTGTCATAGGAGGATGATTTTACTCGCCAACTCTTTGATAATTGATCTGCCATTTTGACCTCACTGATCCAGCTCTAATTAACTGAACAAGTAAAAGAGAATTTGCAGATTAGTTTGGAATTAAGGACATAGCTGAAGGCATTCCTTGGGAGAAGCGATTTTACCAACAAAATAAATAAGTGACTCTAACAAAAGAATGTTAAAACACAAACACAGATCACAGCACTCTTAATGAAAGCTCCAAATACTGCCTGATAATAGGAAGTTGCATAAATATACTCTGGTATATTTATGCAATGGAATATTATACAGAAATGAGAATGGACTACAATAAGACACAAAAACATAGATGGGTCTCATAAACAAAATGTTGAGTCAAAGAAGCCAGACACAAAAGAGAGCATACCATATGTTTCCATTTATGTAAAGTTCAACAAGAGACAAGAGTAATTTATGGTGTTGGGACAGTGCTTATCTTGGGGCAGTAATAATTGAAAGAGGGCACAACGTGGGATTCTAGAGAGCTTATACTGTTCTATTTTTTGAGTTATATGTTCATTTGAGTAGTTTTCTATATGTTACCCTTCAATAAATGCTATTAAAACCCTATGCATTACAGAATCTTTATTTTCAATGGCATTATCTACTTCCCCAAAGAATTCAAATAGTCTTTCAGATCCAGGAAGGGTGTTAGATACTGGGAACATTGAGGAGACAAGCAGACTCTCTCCTCAAAGACCTTGTGGAATGATGACGGAGCTGCTCCAACATAAGGTGAATGAAGTAAGCAGAAGGTGCTCAGGTGGTATAGAGGTGGGTACATTACCTCACTCAGTCTGGGGCTGGGAGGGGTTGTGGAAGGCTTCCAGTAAGAGGTGATGCTTGAGCCGTGTCTTAAAGGCTGTATGGGCATGAGCCAGGCAAAGAAGGAAGCAAAGGGGGAATTTCAGAGGGAGGAATTCTCAATGGGCAAATCATAAGAGAACATAG
Source organism: Lepilemur ruficaudatus (assembly GCA_963574885.1). Classification (NCBI taxonomy): domain Eukaryota; kingdom Metazoa; phylum Chordata; class Mammalia; order Primates; family Lepilemuridae; genus Lepilemur; species Lepilemur ruficaudatus. Next base: position 26,514 of record CAUYRT010045206.1, on the reverse strand, counting down.
CTATAATTGCATATGGCATGCATGTAGCATACAAATAAAGAAGAGGTAAACAAGGGCCTGATCCGAAGAAAACTGTGCTCATAGGCTAAGGGGGTTTGGACTTTATTCTGGACCAACAGGAAGTTATTGAAGGTGTTAAGCAGGAGAATGTTGTGATCCTTTTGAGTGATCTTTCTGGCTGCTGTGGGGAACCTGGCAGGTTCTCCTAGGTGGGTGGGTGAACTTGGACAGACACAACAACCACAATAATAACACTCTGATAAGATTAAAAACACAAGATGTGGGATGTGATAGGGTATGTGGGATGAGGCAGGGAAAGATTAGAAATAATTATTGAGAGTCCTATATGATAGAAAAGCACTGCTCTAGGTCCCTATAAAAGATATTAACAGTCCAGATAAGGCCACTGGAGGCCACCCAGTACCAGAGTGTTGCAACAGTCTTTTGTTCTAGTTTCGCCTTAAACCCATATCATTAACTCAAATATATCCATGGAAGCTTTCATTGCACAATTCTCCCATAGACACATCCACAAAACCATCAGAATTGAGAATAATTTCAGTTGCCTCCAAAGTGTTTGGTTGTTTCAGGTTCCTAGCCCATGAACCTGTGATTCAGTATAGAGATGCTTCAAGCACCTCAGGAACCAGCAGAAGCATGACATCAAGTACTTTGCCCACCCTCCAGTTTAGTGGGTGAAATGTCAACCCACCAAGCTTGGGTTGTGAGTCCAGGAGGCTCGGAATCAGAATAATTCTTTGTTCCAACAGTATCTAGCAAGTTATCTGTCAAAAAATCTAGGTGAAGATGATTTCTTCTTTAAATATGAGGGGAAGGTAGAAAGGAGAACAATTTTTTACCCAAAGGTAGTATTAGATTTTACATTCGGGTGCTATCACCATCATATTTAGCAAAGGTTATTTTTTTTTTTTTTAACAGAAACAAAGAATAACACACAGGGTTTTAGCTAGGCATGATAAAACAAAACAGAAATTGTGGTTTTGAAATCCAAGGCAAATGATGTTTTGATTTTGATGCTTTTGCTTACTTTTGCAGACAAGAAAGTTTACTGAGAAATTAGCAAGGAAAGAAGCCTTTCCTAGGTGTTAGGGTAGGAATAACATAGCCCTTCTCAGATGCTCCATAACCCAGATACTCCATAAACTTTATAGACTAAGAACTTCTGTCCGTTCTTAGTATACTAGAAAGCAAACTCTGCATGGAGAAGTGTGAAAATCTGCATGAATCAATATCTTTTGGCTAAGGAGAATCTACCCCATGAAGTCATTTTTAACTAAGCTTTGAGTGCAGGCAGTGTTTAGTATGCAGAATGAAAAACAATCAATGACTTAGAAAAGTTCATTCACAGCATGCAATTTTTGAGCTTTAAGTGGTTTAGAGATAATTGAGCTAAACTTCGCATTTATAGACGAGAACACTAAGGCTCAGAGAGGCATGTCACATAGGCCCAAGGGGGAGTGTGGATCCCGGTGAAGTGACTGCTGGGCCGTGGATCATCAGGGATGCAAGAATGTTACAAATCTTAAAGCCAACTCAACAGACCTTCTCCTGCCTCCCTTCCCTTCTTTTTATAGTAGCTTTATTGAGATATAATTCACGTACCATACAATTTACCTAATTAATGTGTATAATTCAATGGTTACTATTTTCACAAAGTTGTGCAAGTATCACCATAATTAATTCTAGAACTTCTTTATCAGCCAAAAGGAGACCCTGTGCCCATTAGCAGTCACTTCCCATTTCTTCCTCTCCCCAGCCTCTCGAAACCACCAATTTCCTTTCTGTCTCTATATAGCTTTGCCTATTCTGGACATTTGATATAAATGGAATTATACAATATGTGTTTCTTCATATCAGTCTTCTTTCACTTGGTATAATGTTTTTGAGGGCCATCCATTTGTAGCATGTATCAGTGCTTCATTCCTTTTTGTGGGTGAATAAATATTCCATTGTATGGGCATGCTACATTTTATTTACTCATTCATCAGCTGATGGACATTTAGACTTGTTTCCTTTTTTCGACTATTATGAATAGTAATGCTGTGAACATTCATGTAAAATTTTTTTATGGAGATAGGTTTTCAATTCTCTTGGGTTTATCCTAGGAATAGCATGGCTGGGTCACATGGTAACTCTATATTTAAACTTTCGAGGAATTGCCAGAATGTTTTCCAAGGAGGTTGCACCATTTTACATTTCCACTAGTGGTGTATGAGGGTTCCAATTTCTCCACGTTCTTTCCAACACTTATTATTATCCATCTTTTTGGTAAGTGTGAAATGGGATCTCATTGTATTTTTCAATTGCATTTACCTGATGCATTTACTTGACATCTTTTCATATGCTTATTGGCCATTTATATATCTTTTTAGGAGAAATGTTTATTCAGATGCTTTACTCATTTAAAAAATTATATTGTCTTTTTAATTATTGTATGATAGGAATTCTTTATATATTCTAGATACAAGTTCATTATCAGATATATGATTTGCAAAAATTTTCTCCCATTCTGCGGGTGGTCCTTTCAATTTCTTGATGGTATCCTTTGAAGCATAAAAATTTTTAGTTTTGATAAATTTCAATTTGTCGTTTTTTGTTGCTTGTGATTTTGTTGTCATATGTAAGAACCCACTGCCAAATCCAAGGTTATGAAGATTTGCCCCTGGGTTTTCTTCTATTTTAATTTTAGCTCTTACATTTAGGTCTTTGATCCACTGAGTTAATTTTAGTATATGGCAGGTGGTAAAGGTCTAACTTCATTCTTTTGCATGTGCATATTCAGTCATCTTAGGGCCACTTGTTGAAAAGACTGTTCTTTCTCTATTGAATTGTTCTGGCACTCTTGTTAATCCCCTGCATCTTGATTATAGTCTAGGGTCCTGGAAACTTGTGAACACCCCCCTCAAAGTGATTCCTCAAGGTCCTGTTGAGAATCTAAGTTATCAAGTGATGGGCAGGGGGTTCAAGGGTCAACATTCCCTGGGGTTCATTTCTAGTATGGTTGAGAGTGGATCCTTCCTGGTGTGATCACCTGGAATGGGTTAGGATGCAGTTTTTTGAGGCTTCTCATTTATTGATGACCCAAAGTAACTCACATCTGGGCTACCTCAAAGTGCCCCAATATAGCTGCTGCATTTATTGAATTAGTAAGTTACTGTCTTCATTAGTTCCCAATGGTCATCTTAGCCTTCTCCTTTATCTTACCACCCACATATGATTAGTGACAAATTTAGTTGACTTACCATACTAAATATTTTTCAATTCCATTTTCTCTGTCTCTCATCATAGCCACCATCTTGGTTCAGACATTCATAATTTATCCCTGAATTACTGCAATCCTTTTAATACATCTTTCTATAAGAACTCTCTCCTCTACCCAATCCATTCTTCACATTTTGGGAAGAGTTTGCTTTCTATTACTCATACATTTAATGATAAAATTATATCATAATTGCTGTTATTTATTGAGCATTTACTAGGTGCTAGACCCTGTGCTGAGAACATTACATACATATTCTTGTATAATCCTCACTAGAACTCTATGAGGTAGGTATTATTCTCATTTTACAGACGAGGAAACTGAGGTAGCCCTATCTCTTTAATCACAATCAATTAGGTACTCTCTACTCAGGACTAATTTTAAGAGCTAAGTTAAAAAAGAATGAAACTAAAGGTGTTCAATATGGTGATTGCTTCCTCTGAGTAGATTTTCATAGAATCCGTTTGAATAACCCACCATATTAATCTCTTAAAGTTCAAAAACATTATAGCTCTTTTGTTTACAAAAAAATTTCTTGAGACTAAACGGCCTCAGTGATTGGCTCAATGCTCTTCATGGAGATAAGATTAGATGTGAATGTATCGGTGCAATCACCAACCTCTGGGCTCCCCTCTAGGAAAGGCAAAAAGGAATGGAAGCCAGAACATTGGTACCTCTACTGGCCCTCAGTCAGCTCCCCCCTGGCTCCAACAACCACTAGTGCAGGGGCTTATTAAAATCCATATTCCTGGGCCTCACCCTAGATGTGTTGAATTTAGAGTTCCTAGGAGATAGGGCCTAGGAATTCGCAATTTGATAAGCTCCGCAGGTAATTCTTTCTCCCCTCACAGTTTGAGAACCATGGCTCCAGAGTCCTCACAATCCTTACAGGAGCAGAAGAACAGGTGGAAGGGGAAACTGACCATCGCTGGGCCAATGACACTGTTTGGCTGAGTGATGGTATTAGAACATCACCTTCTCCCACTCCCATCCCTGCACGATGTGTGCCCAATCTTGCTGTACCATGCTAAAATTGTGGTTAGAATTTAAACAGATAATCCAATTTGGCAGAGTGTTAACTATGTAATTGGAATTTTGACATCTGTGTAATTGTTTTGCCTTTCATGAGCTCATCTTCTGTATTTGTTTCTCCTTGCAAAATGGAACAATATTAAATATTTTAAAACCCTTCAAAAGATGAGGCTGAAGCTTTTAAAAAGTTGACGTTTTCTACAATCCTTTAGTTGCAACTCATTTTCTTTTTGATCACTGAAAAGTAAAGGCATCAATGATCCAAACTATCTTAGCAGAATAATGTCCTTCATGGTGTGCACAGGGGCTGGCATGCAGGATTGTGCCCCAGGCCCCCCAAATTGTAAAATATCCCAGCCTCCCCCATACCCAAGTGAGCACAGTGATTCTTCATGAAATAAGTTCTGGTTCCTGGTTTCATAGATCTGTGTAAAGCAGTGAAAGTGATATCTTGCAGGTTAGTTCAGCACATACCTCTGCATAGGCTAGGGAACAGGCGTGCCCCAGTAATGGTTAGGGTGAGGAAGTTTTGTTCTCTTCTTCCAGTAGCAAGCCATGGTTTATTGCCCTGTCTTTAACAAATGGAGTTGAAAAATGGAAGCAATCCCAGTTTTTATAAGTAACAGAGAGGTTTTTTTCCTTACCAGGATTAAGGGTGTGCAGAGAGCAACAAGCAGCTATTTTCTGGGCAACTCGAAGCTGAAAAAACTGCTAAAGCCTGGAATTATAACCTTGGAGCCAAAATATGGTGGTTCAAGGAAGGGGAAAACTGGAGGCAGAAGGCAAGGGTGGGAGTCGGGGTGGGGAGCGCACTACAGATGGGGAAGCCCTAGGAAGTAGAAGTATTTACAAGACTGGGGTTGTGGTGACTTGTTTCCTTAGACAACTCGCAGGTTTAATGTTTATGATATTGGTGTCTGTTAATTCAATCTCTCTCTGTAACTTTGAGCTGAGGAGGCATTTTCTAGGGGCTGAGAGTCTGCCTGAAAAAAGTGAAGCATAAGCTAGACTCCCTCTCCCACAAAAATAACCCAGGCCTTTGGTGCCAGAGGATCGTTGAAGCCAAGGGTTACACTGGTAAATAGTCTCAGCCCCTGAGCTCTGAATTTCACTTCTTTTCTCAAAACAGGTGCACTGTTTCTAAAAGTCATTTTCCCCAGCTTTACTATTTGACCTAAATCAATCTTTTGGCTTTTGGGGATCTCAGCCGTTCTCTTCGTCTATATGACAGACTTACTGGCTCATCTTGAAGAGATTCAGACTGGATGAATAATTGCCTTAAAAAAAACCAGAAGCAGTGACTCATCATTCTAAAAATCCATACTGCTTGGCATTTACAGCACTCCTACTCTGTATCATAGGAGATGAAAAAAGAATTTGCTGTTTATGCCCTCTGAAGAAGGAGTCTTCTTCCCATCTCTGGGAAAGTAGAGGCATTATCAATGGAGCAGGTCATTGCAGACAAAAGCTCCAGTCCTTTCAAGGATATTGGGAGCAGGAAGTACATGTTACTACAGGCTTGAGGTCTTGAACCTATAGTAAGATCTCGAGACCTGCATCTGTGCCTTCATGTATGATGCTAGGGATTCAGCAATGGCTCTGGTGGCAGTGCCATGATTCAGATCCACATCTGCTACCTCCTGCTGCTCATCATTGGCCTGTGTTTAGGCTCTTCTCAGAAACCAGAGGGATCAGCTGAATTAAAAAATCAAAAGAAAATGCATAGAGGTTAGAACCTGAATCTTAATGGGGTTAACTGGGGACACATTGCCCCAGCTAGGAAGATCATAGGAGCTTCTCCATACCTCAGTTGTGGTGGAGAAAGGTCTGAGGAAGAGGAAAAGAGATGGACCTCAAATGGAATTTGTGGTAGAAATTTACTAGCTGTTCAACAAACTCTTTTCTCCTGGGCATCTGACTAGACTATATTTACTAGCTTCCTCTGCAGTTAGGTGATGCTGTAAGACTGAGTTCTGGCCAATGGAATGCGGATAGAAAAGCCACATATGCCACTTCTAGGCTGACCCCTTCAAAATCTCCTATGCAAGCAATCTCTCTTACTCTCTTTCTCTCTCCCTCTATCTTACCCCTTCCTGCCATCTGCTGACTAAATCCGTGCTTGGAGTAATCTTAGAAGCCACATGTTGAAAATTTTAGAGGCTTCTTCGGCCTGAGGTCCTGAATGACTGTGGGAACAGAGGCCTTCAGACCCAACCCCCTGTACCAATTGTACTTTTTATGATGGAGAAACAAACTACTTTGATAAGCCAAGATTATAGGGTTTATTGACCATAAAAGCTAGCTTTACCTTAACTAATACAGAATTTAACATCATATAAGTGCTATGGTCTGAATGTTTGTATTTCCCCAAAATTTATATATTGAAACCTAATCACCAATGTGGCAATATTAAGAGGTTGAGCCTTTGGGAGGTGATTAGATCATGAGGGCACAGACCTCATAAATGGTATTAGTGCCCCTATGATAAAAGGCCTCAGAGGGCTGCCTTGGCCCTTCTACCATGTGAGGACACAGCAAGAGGATGCTTTTTATGAGTCAGGAAATGGGCCCTCACTGGACACTGCATCTACCGGTGCCTTGATCTTGGACTTCCCAGCCTCCAGAACTATGAGAAATAAATTTCTACTGTTTATAAGCCACTCAGTTTATGGTACTTTGTTATAGCAGCCTAGATGGACTAAGACAACAGTAAACACTTTTGTATGGTTGTTGAAATTATAGTTCACATCTCCTTAAAGACCTGTTTACATGACTCTTTCTAGTTTTCCACTGTGATGACATAATTGTAAAAAGTTACGACTCCCCAGAAGGAAAGGATTTCAGACACAGTCTAGGCCCAAAGCCTTAACACCTGGAGGATGGGCAGAGCTCCTTTGAACAGTCACATGCCAGAAAGAAAGAAGACAGGAGGTGACCTCATTTCTCCTGATTACAGAGATGCAAGAAGAAAGGGTGATAACCCCTTACATTTTTTAAAAAGATTATTCCCAACTGAAACAGCCTATATTTAGAAAGTTTCAAAAGTGTATATTTTAAACAAAGGTTAAAAAACTCACATAATTAGAAACATATGATCCTGGCTGATTCCCCTCCAAAATTAAGCTGATATTCAGCATTGAGGTTTCATATTGAATTCCCAGAGACTTTTTGGTATATGGTATGTTTCTCTATTTCATGTCATCAATTAGAAGCTGGGTTCTGTGCTCCGAATTGTCAAATTCAGACTCATCTGTCTAGCCTGCTTCAGGGTGCCCACATGTCAAAGCCAACCCATAAGAACTACCTCAGAAGCTACCCAAGGCATCTGCATCCTGTTTGGAACTTCTCCAGGCCACCTAGATTGGTCTGTCTATTCTCATCAGTTTTCCTGGTTTCTTGGCCACTTTTTAATTTAATTTCTCAGTTCTCACTTTCTGCCTAGCTCTCTTGGGTCAGTCATCTAATAGTATACTTGCCTGGTTTTTGGCATTAGCCTAAAACAGAGCTCGGTTGTCAACCAATGTCCAATTTTCAAAGCCAGAACATGGGGTGGGCAGTTGGGATATTTCCATGTGGTCACAGCAGGACATGTGGCAGCAGTGTTGGCTAAAATGAGCTTGGTGAGCATGGTCACATGGTTAGGCTATGATATCCCAGGCTCATCTCAGTGTAAAGGACACTAGTTGTTTACAGAGATGTCCAAGCTTCAGTTTTAGCCACTGACTTTATCCAATAGCTATCACCCCCAGCCTTTTAGCAATGCTAGCACAGGGGAGCAGGGCCACTAATTTTCCTGTGTTATGCCTTTTAGTCCTTACTGTAACAGAAGCTATCAGTGCTCTTCCCATATCTCCTTGGCATTACTGCTATTTACTATGGGCTGCTTACTATGAACACATGTGAGTCTCTGTCTGAGGGTGTTTTTTTTTTTAATGGCTGCAAAGCATACTCAGTCTGAAGTGCTAAAGAGTTAATGCCTCCAGAAGTAGCCCTCAGCCAACAACTGATGGGGAGTTAGCACATAAGTACCCGAGATTCCTCAGCCTTCGGGTGGAATAACTTGGAGACATGTTGTACACAGTTTCCTAGAGTTCCACAATAGGATTGAGCTCCAGTTGCCCATAGGGGTTAACTGGCTTGCTAACCTACCATTGATTGGCTTCCTTCCCTTCTCTCTCTTCCCCAACTTCCCTACTGATGCTTCTTGGGATCACCTTCCAAATAAACCTCTTGTATCCAAATCCTTGTCTCAGGCTCTGCTTACAGATGCACCCAAGCTAAGAAACCTATTCTGTTCTGATTGTAAAATGAAGCAGAGAAATGACTCCTAAAAAGTTAGCCAAAATAGGAGGAAGAAATGACAGAGGTCTATATATTCCACAGAACAAAAAACTGAGGTCCTTGATAGGGATTCTTCTAGATTTGTGCTATCCAGTATGGTAGCCACTAGCCACAGGTGGTCATCAAGCACTTGAAATGTGGTTAGAGCAACTGAGGAAATATATTTTAAATTTTATTTTATTTTAATTAGCTTAAATAGCCACATGTGGCTAGTGGCTACAGGACCAGGCAGTGCAGATTATGGTACACTTCTATCACTGAAGAAGGTTCTATTGGACAGCACTGGCATGGAGCAAAGGTAGGAAAATTTCTTCTGCAAAGGGCCAGATAGCAAATATTTTAGACTTTTTGGGCCATATAGTCTCTGTTGCAACTACTCACCTCTGCTGTTGTGGTCTGAAAGTAGCCATAGAAGATAGGTAATTGAATGAGCATGACTATGTCCCAATAAAACTTTATGGATACTGAAATTTGAGTTTCATATAGTTTTCACATGTCACAAAATGTATTCTTCTTTTGATTTTTTAATTCATCCATTTGAAAATGTACAACCATTCCTAGCTCATGGTACTGTACAAAAACAGGTGGTGGGCAATTGTTTGCTGACTCTTGTTCTACACTAACATTATTGTTAACTGTTACTGGGGGAATCATTATTAAGATGCTCCAGTGATCCAATGCACATGGTGACACCAGTGGCCAAAGTATCAAATGAAGTGCTTACTATAAACTAAATCAGAGTATGGATTACTCTTAACTGAAGTTGGCAAGGAGAAAGTTTTCTCTGATGTTTACAAGGTTTCTTCTACAGTGGTAACTGAGAATCATTAGGGCTGCTCTTAAGAAAGTCATCGAAGCCTAGGATTTCTCGAATCCCTATCCTGGCCCATTTTGTACCTCACAACAGCATTCTCCTCACACACAGAAACCCAGGGATGTTCTCTAACTTCTTGATTTCTGTTTGTTTGCCCTGCCTGCTATGTTTCTTTCTCTATCTCCCTCCCTTGCCACAAAGATCAATACTTAGGCCTGGCAGAGATTCACTCAAAGCTTTCAAATGGTTCCGAGCATGATAAAAGGTTGATTTTCAAAAACACAGTGTTCTCAGAACACGAGGCCATCAAAATAGCTAATTTGATCTTGAGACACCATGAATTAAAGAAGTGTTATCTATGTGACACAGACAATTCTTTATTTTTGAGATCTGTTTCAGAGCCAGCTCAAAGCAAAATGGGGAGGGGATGGGAGTGGGACCGGGAATGTTTCCAGCTAGACAATTCAACATAACAGATCTCCACTGCAACTCAACAGAGAATTGGCCGCATCGAGCTAAAGGATCAAAAATGAGGTACCTGGCAGGGATCAATATAGCAGCAGGGGAGAGTCATTTCTGGAAAAGACTTAGCTATCAGCTCAGTAGTTCTCAAGAGCTCCCAAAAGAAATGATGGGCACTGACATTTTGTCAGCTCTGCCAACAGAGCCCAGGGACCCAGCTGGTGCCTTTGATGCTAGCTCTTGAAGCAGTCAAAGGTCTTGAGGCAGTGCAGAAGTAGGCTTTTCTGCTTCCTTTAAAAAGAAATGATGCATGGTGTTTCAGGAAAAAAAGTGAAGGTAATATCCTCTTCAGCTGAGGTTTAAAACAGCCACTGAAAGCTCTTTGTAATCAATAATATAGATCTCATTATGGGGTCTGCATTAAAGAGGTAGGAGCTATGTTAACTTTACAACTTCCTCGTGGGAAGAACAAGCAGAGATTGACCATGTGTGTTTTTATGCTTCTCAAACTGAATGCATATACTATAGCAGAAGCAGCACATAGCACCTGTGCTTTACAATTATTATGTTATCATTTGTTTCTCACCAATTTGCTTCTTTTAGATACGGCAAACAGGGCCTCAACAAGGTCAATTTGGCCAAGTCTCTTGATGAATGGATGGTGGAGTCACACTGCCATCCAAGTCTTATCACTTGATTCCTAAGCCAGTGCCTACTCTGCTCTTCCATGCCAGGGGAGAGATTCTACTGAGGGCAATGGTATAGGAAGGGCCTACCCGAGGTGCAGGAGCTGGTGAAATGACACCGGCAGGCCTAGAGAGCCTGGCCTGGGTGCTTATCAGCTAAGTCCTCAAAGTGTTACAAAGAATCTGTAAACAACTGAAATTGGTTTTTTTGAAACCCTTACCAAGGCCACATGCCCAGAGTGACTACTCTGTTACTGCCAGACAATCAGTTTACCCATAAATGTGCAACAAGAGTCCTTGTTCCCAGACTATCTGCAAGTTTTCCCTCCCCTTCTCCCCAATCTCTTCTAAATCCTATCTTGGCCTTGACTCAGCCCATCAACTGATTCTTTCCCTCACATACAAGGAAACAATGTGCATACAAATTTCTTAAACATCTCTGAGTTATTCTTTGATATAGCTAAACCATGTCAGGGGCAGTGAGATTGCACATACTCTAAAATGTAGTACTGTTTAAATATTTTTCCATTGGGCATATTTCCTTTTTTTTTTTTTAAATTAAACTTGTTATTCTGAGATCAGTTGAAAGCAATAATAGAAAACTCCCTTATGCCCTTTATCTAGTTTTCCCTGATGGTACCATCTTGCAAAACTATAGTTCAATTATATTTATTTTCATAACAAATGAAAAATTGTTTCATTGCTAAGGGGAGGAAAGAAATGAGGAGGCAGCTGGGGATGAGCATGAAGCCATGGGAATGGGTCTGTTGATTAATTTAAAGGGTTAAGCAAGTTTAAATGATGACAGGGAGTAAAAGAGAGGGCAGAGAGGGGATCAAATCCCCGAGGCAAGCTTGCTGGGCTCTTCCAGAGACTTTGCTGCCACTGTGTATTCTACACATGCTTTGCTCAAATAGCAGAGAAAGATGGGGCATTTTATTTCATTCTTTTGTGGGGAAAAGAATTTCTGACTGGGCCCTGTAAATAGATTCCCCATTGGAAAGAAACATGGATGGAGTACCACCTCCAGTGTGCTACCATCCACACCTCCCTTTTCTGTCCTCCTCCTTTGACATTTCAGCTCAGGAGTGAGTTCATTCAACTGTATCATGCCCAAATCGGAGACCCATAGTGGAACAATGTTATGCCACTGAGTTACTCACTGCCCCCAGTTGTCTTCTAAATTATATCTCAAAGAAAAAAAAAAGAAAAAGAACAATCCCATTTTCTGAAATTCCTTTTCTCCTTCATCTTCACAGTGGATATTTCATTAACTTCCTTTATTCTTATGATATAAGCACAAAAAAGGACACTACACCAATTTTCAGGGATAACATGCTTGTGTGTTTCATTTGTTCATCTTTAGTCCTAAGGCAAGAAAACATTTTAAAAGACTATGATGAACAACTTTTTACTTTCAGGTGCTACTTTAATGATTACTCATCTCTTATGGCATTTTCTTGTTTATAAGGCATGTAAATATCCTCTCTGGGTATATAAATATGCTGAATAAATATTCCCTTTCACAGGAGGGTCACACTGGATAAGAGCCACCCAGGAAGCTTTATTCTGATCTATTTTTGTGGATTTCTTCTACATATTCTACACTCATTTTAATGTGACAATTCCCCTGTGGCTTAAAATAGGATATGCTTATTCTTCCTAGAATTGAAGGACACTAAAATAAATTTGACTTAAATAGTTCCACCTGAAAAAATGCACCAAGATATCCAGGGATAGCTCTTATAGGAATAAGATTTTGAGGCAAGCAAATCATACTACATTCCTTTTTCTCCCAAAATTCAATACAGATAAAATCTAGATGACATCAATGGCATTTCACTCCAGGCTCTGGAAACAACACCCTCTGCCTGATGATTGTAAGTACAAGAACCCATTTCTGTCTCTTCATCCCTCATCCCATTTTGCCTTTGCTCAGCTCAGGCATGTGGTCACCCATAGCATGGGGATGGTGGGAGACACAATTGGATTTGGGGTCAGGGGTAAAGGAGAAGCACAGGACCCAGGGCAAGTGTCTTCATTTGTAGTATCCTATGAACAACTTTGATTCGAATTCCCAAATGGAAGCTTAGGATCCATTCTTCTTAACCATGGTCTGGAGTTTATAGACAGATTGAAGGGAAACAAGGGAAAAATAGTTGTATTAGTTAGGATTACATTGGCCTACATGTAATAGTAACTTCTTATAATGTGAGGAAAATAAGAAGTGTAGAGGTAGTGGCACCACCAGGGGCACAGATTTCTTTCATCTTTCCCTTCTGCCGTCCTGGGTTGTGGCTTTCATCTGGAAGGTTGCAAGATGGCTGCTCTATCTCCAGGCATCATGCCCACATTCCAGGGAGTAAGAAGGTGAAGGGTGGAGGGGAAGCCCCCTTTCTAGCTTGCCCCTTTCTATCTACCAGGAGAGCAATAGCTTTTGGGAAGCCTCACCCAGTAGCTGTTTACATTTCATTGGACAAAACTAGATCACATGAACAGTAGCTATAAGAGAGTCTGAGAAGGTATTTCTTTTTTTTATTTAGTTTTTAATTGACAAAAACTGTGTATATCATATACAGCATGATATTTTGAAATATGTATACACTGAGGAATGGCTAAATTGACCTAATTAGCATGTGCATTACCTCACATGCTCATTTTTTTTTTTTTTATGGTGAGGACACTTAACATCTACTCTCGCAGCAATTTTCAAGAATACATAGCCAGGCATGGTGGCACACAGCTGTAATCCCAGCTACTCTAGAGGCTGAGGCGGGAGGATCCCTTAAGCCCAGGAGTTCAAGTCCAGCCAGGGCAAAATAGAGACCCTGTCTCTAGAACAATAACAACAGCAGCAACAACAAAAACAACAAAAAACCAAAACATTGTTACTGACTGTAGTCACCATGTTGTAAAATAGATCTATTGGGCTTATTTCTCCTGTCTAACTGAAATTTTGTATCCTTTGACCAACATCTCCCCAACCACCCCATACCCAGTCCCTGGTAACCATCATTCTCCTCTCTGCTTCTATGAGTTCAGCTTTTTTATATTCCACATAGAAGGGGAGATCATGCAGTATTTGTCTTCCTGTACCTGGCTTATTTCACTTAACACAGTGTCCTCCGGGTTCATACATGTTGTTGAGAATGACAGGATTTTCTTCTTTTTAAAGGCGGAATAGTATCCCATCGTGTATATGTAGCACATTTTCTTTATCCATTCATCTGATGGACACTTCCATATCTTGGCTATTGTGACTAGCACTGCAATAAACATGGCAGTGCAGATATCTCTTCAACATACTGATTTCATTTCTTTTGGATATATACCCGGAAATGGGATTCTGGAATCCCACTTCTGGGTATATATTTCTATTTTTCACTTTTTGAAGAACCTTGGAGAGGTATTTTTAATGGGGGCACATTGCAGCCCTGAATAATGATAGGCTCCTATCAGTAGAAAAGCAGGGAAAATGGATTGGTAACCATCAGTATCCAGTAAACTATTGAGACAACTATCTGTCCTTATATTCACAAATTTGTAGGGTCAAAAGAGAAACCTTGGACTGATTGTTTACAACTTGTGGGAGACATAGAGAGCAGTATAATGCATAATGTCTAAGGCTTTAGACTCCAGAACACGTGTATTTGAGCGTTAGCTGTTATCTACTGTGACCGTGAATAGATCACTTTGCTTTCTCGTGAGTACATTTCTCATCTCTGCATTAGAGGGCTATGAAATGAAATCACATTTTCACATTGTCCTTCCCTCCATTCTTGTACATTACAAATTTCAGCGCACAGACCCCAGCAGGCCCACTCTCATGATTTCAAAGAAGAGAACAAAATTATCAGAAGCCCATAAACAGGAGGGTAGTTAGATAAAGCAAAGTAATTCATCCCTTAGGTTACATTCTCATGAAGTGTAAAGCCAGTTAAGTAATGAGACATTGTGAAATGTCAACAGCATCTGTTCCACAAGGTCTGGTCTCTGTGTATTTTGATGCTGTGCAGAAAATGTTTAACTTAAGATGATAACTGTACTGACCCCTACATGGGCTCACATACTCTAAAGTCCAGAACATTTTAGCAAATAATATACATCTTAATTTCTAACAAAACTTTTCTAACAAATATTATGACGTAATATAGTGCCCAGATTAAGTTAATAAATATTCTCCAGCAGCTTCCACACAATTTTTGAGAATGACATTGAGTGAGCTGACAGAGAAACACAACAGGAAAATCGAAAAATTGACATGAACTCTTGAAATGCCCTCCATGTCTTTGATCGTCAGTAACATCCTGTGCTCAAACACACGTAAACCTTACTTAGACCGCTTAGTTAGATGTAACTACCGCTTCCAAGTTCCTTGTATTTTTACCTTTCTATTAATCTTATTTTACATCACAGTTCAGGAGATGGTTTGTATTTTAAGGAACAAACTTTCTTTGATAGTATTTTTGTTAAATGATTAAAATAGATTTGTAATTTTGAATAGTCTTGACAAAGTTTCCCATGGCTAAAGATTTGTGTTTCTAGGTCATGAACTCCATAATCCTTCCACAGCAATGAACAGCTATGCCAGAGCAGCTATTTGTGGTCAGCCATAAGCTAAACACTGTTAAGCTGCAATAATGGAAGTGTTGGATAGTGTGTGTTCTATGCATCAGTCACACCAATAAGTAACAGTGTGTTTAAGTGTTAGATCAAACTTTAAGAGCTGTATTGGTTGCTTTGAATATGTTCAGGCCTGGATTTGAAAACTATATCAAGGAGCAATGATTGAAGAGACTAGAGATATTTAACCTAGGGAAGCAGAAACTAATGGGAAATATGATCACTGTCTTCAAATATTTAAATGCCTATCAAACACAAAAGGATATGGTTTTACTCTATATTGCCTCAAAGGTCAGAAGTAAGGCACATGAGTACAAGTTATCCCAGGAGAGCTTTCAGTTTAGAGTAAGAAAGAACTGTTCCAATAAGGAAATGAGCAGCATTATAAGAGTTAGTTTCCTGTGTATTAAATATCCATCCAGAGACGTGGTGATAAACCATCAGAAATATTGCATGAGGTACGAGGATAGATTATATTAATCTAAACATCTCATCTCTTCCAACCCTGAGTTGATTCTAACACCTACAGTACTTGGGGATTCTGACTTTCCAAATTCAGAAAGAAAACATCTTGAAACCTGAGAAAGGAGCCACAAAAATCTTCCTTTGTTTTTAGTACACATTAGGCTTTGAGGTGGTTAGAAAATATGGTTAAGGTTTTATGTATTCTAGAGATATAAATAAGTTCTCTTACAGAAGTACCCAGAGCCCTTTAAGAGGGGCGGGCTGTTCCGTTTTGATGAGTTTCTGGTAAACACTCCTCTTTGTCATACGATCCATGGATGTCAAGGTCACAGTTCCAAAGGTGTGCTTATGAAAGAACAAAGAATTTCTTCCACCCACTGCTCCCTTTTCCATGCCCCTGTTTCTATTTGCTACCCTGTGCTCTGAAGAGGGAGGGCAGGGGGCACCTTACCTACCGGGACCCCAAATCTTATCTCTTGGCCCTTAGTTCCCTGCCGCGGATCAATGGCATTCCTTTCTGATCTATAGCTTGACCTACATTGGGCCAGGAAGGACTAGATGAAACAGAGACCAAAGGCTGTCAGCTCAGAACCCAGACCGTTGCATCACTCTTTCTTCTCCTCTAGGCCCAAAATGTTTTTGCCAAAACAGAGAGGATACATATTCTCAGTAACATTAGCATAGAATGCCAAGCATGACATGTGTTACACGTGCATTTATTGCATGTGTGTATATGAAATCAGCACAATATAAAAAGGCATAAGGAACCTTGTCTCCTGCTACCAAAGAAGTGAAGGAGAGTAAAAATGCTTTAGTGGTTTGAACCAGATCAATACTGAACTCTCAGGCAGGAAATTGTGGTACTCTCACACAGAAAGCTACTCAGACATCGCCTGCACCAGACTCGGAGCCAGACATCCTGACAGAGGCTAACATAATGGCTCATAAGTGGCCAATGGCTCCTTAAATTGCAGCCTAAATTCTCCCACAATATCCCCAACCCAGAAGCCCCTTTGCAAAGGAAGCCCAAGATGAAAGAGCACTATATATCTCCAAACCAGTTTTAAGTCTTTTGATTTGAGTAAATTACATCCCAGGGAACTAAGAGAGCACGCAAATGAGATGACAGAATCATTGTTCATTTCTTTGGGGGGATTGGCAATAGAGAAGTCACAGAAAACTGGGCTAGCAAAGTAGAATTCCCATTTTCAAAGGGCGGAAGAAGATAGTTTTTACATAGAATGGCTGGATGAGCTTGATATTGATTTCCAGAAATGTTCTAGAACACATTAAAAGAATAATTCATGTGTACTTAGAAAACAATGTAGGGGTCCCTAGGACTCAGCAGGGGTTGAAGAACAAGTCAAGTGAGATTAATTTGTTTCTTTAATCAGGTTAGTGGATTATTATGATAAACTAGGGAATGCAATAGGCAATATTATTTTATTAAAAAATCAACTGTGTAGAGGTGTAATTTACATAAAATAAACTGTACCTATTTAAAGCATGCAGTCTGATGAATTTTGACAAATGTGTATACCCATTAACCATCCCTATGATCAAGATACAGAATGTTTCCATCACCACTTGTGCCCCTTTACAGTCAAACCTGCCTGAACTCCTGGCCCAGGCAAGCACTAATCTGCTTTCTGTCACTCTAGATTAGTTTTAGTTTTCTAGAATTTCATATAAACAGAATTGTACAATATGTAAATTTTTTGTGTCTGGCTTCTATCACTTACTATATTGTTTTTGAAATTCATCCATGCTATTGGGTGTTACTTTTACTGTGAGTCAAATCCATTGTGTGGATATACCACATTTTGTTTATCTATTCATCTGTTGATGGACATTTGGGGTTGTTTTACTTTTTTTTGGTAATATGAGCAAAGCTGCTTTGAACATTCATGTACAAGTTTTGTGTAGATATATGTTTTGATTTCTCTTAGTAGGCAATCATCTGATTGTCAAAGGCATTTAACAGGGTCTCATATGCAACTTTGAACAAGATAGAGATTTGTGAGCTGAGTGCAAGAATTATTTATACATATATAGTTGTATATAATAACATATCACTTCATAAAGTAATTCATTAGTAATTTTACTCAGAGGGTGCTAATTAATGAATCAATGCCAACGTGACAAGAGGTTTCTGGTGATATGTCACAGGGCTCTGTCCTCAGTATTCTTTTTTATTAAAAAATTAATAAATTGACAGATAAAATTATATATATTTATTGGGTAAAACATGATGTTTTGAAATACATATACATTGTGGAATGGCTAAATCCAGCTAATTAACATATACATTACCTCACATAGTTGTCGTTTTTGTGGTGAAAACATTTAAAATCTCTCTTGGCATTTTTCAAGAATACAATATACTATTATTAACTATGGTCACCATGTTAAACAATAGATCTTTTGAATTTATTCTTCCTGTCTAACTGAAATTTTGTAACTGTTCACCAGCATCTCCTTAAACCCTCCCTAATCACCACCCCAGCTACTGGTAATCACCATTCTACTCTCAGCTTCTATGAGATCAACAGTTTTAGATTCCACATATAAGTGAGATCATGTGGTATTTGTCTTTCATTGCCCTGGCTCATTTCACTTAACACAATGTCCTCCAGGTTCATCCATGTTGTCGAGAATGACAGGATTTCCTTCTTTTTAAAGGCTGAATAGTATCCCATTGTGTATACGTAGTATACTTTCTTTATCCATTCATCTGCTGATGGATATTTAGGTTGATTCCATATCTTGGCTATTGTGAATAGTGCTGCAATGAACATGGAAGTGCAGGTATCTCTTCGACATACTGATTTCATTTCCTTTGGATATATGCCCAGTAGTGGGATTGCTGTATTATATGGCAATCCTATTTTTAATCTTTTAAGGAGCCTCCATACTGTTTTCCATAATGGCTATACTAATTGGCATTCTAACAGGTGTGAGGTAATATCTCATTATGGTTTTAATTTATATTTTCCTAATGATTAGTGATGGTGAACATTTTTTATCCATATGTGGCCATTTGTATGTTTTCTTTTGAGAAATGTCTATTCGGGTACTTTGCCCATATTTAAATTGTGTTGTTTTCTTGCTATTGTGTTGTTTGTATTTCTTACATATTTTGGATATTAATCGTTTATCAAATGTATGGTTTGCAAATATTTCCTCCCATTCTGTAGGTTGTCTCTTCACTCTGTTGATCATTTCCTTTTCTGTATAGAAGCTTTTCAGTTGATGTAATCCCATTTTGACATTTTTGCTTTTGTTGTTTATGCTCTTGTGGTTATATCCAAAAGTATCATTGCCCAGACCAATGTCACGGAGCTTTTCCTCAACTTCTAGTTATTTTACAGATTAAGGTCTTACATTTAAGTCTTAATCCCTTTTGATTTGTTTTTTTGTATGTGGTGTGAGATAAGGGCCCAATTTCATTCTTCTGCATGTGAATATCCTGTTTTCTGAACACCATTGAAGAGACTGTCCCTTTCCTATTGTGTGTCCTTAGCACCTTTGTAGAAAATCAGTTGGCTTCTTAGTATTATTATATTTGGTATTCTTATCATGTCTTGTGGGGCCAAAATCATAAAATTTGTGCATTCTGTGAAAGTAGAAGAATTAGCTAATCAACAGCAGATTCAGGATCTAGAAAAATCTTAAGATGATTAAGAAATGCTTTTAAAGTACTAAAATTAAACTTAACAGGGATAAATGGGAGGTACTGGGTATAAGTATCAAGAAACGAGCCGGGCATGGTGGCTCATGCATGTAATCCTAGCACTCTGGGAGGCCGAGGCAGGTGGATCGCTCAAGGTCAGGAGTTTGAGACCAGCCTGAGCAAGAGCGAGACCCCGTCTCTACTAAAAATAGAAAGAAATTAGCTGGACAGCTAAAATATATATATATATATATATATATATATATATATATATATCGAAAACATTAGCCAGGCATGGTGATGCATGCCTGTAGTGCCAGCTACTCGGGAGCGATCCTGAGGCAGTAGGATCGCTTGAGCCCAGGTGTTTGAGGTTGCTGTGAGCTGGGCTGATGGCATGGCACTCTAGCTGCCAGGGCAACAGAGCCAGATTCTGTCTCAAAAAAAAAAAAAAAGAAAGAAAGAAATGACTATTCAAGTTCAAATCAAGGAAGTATGACTTAGAAGCATATGTGTAAAAAACTTGATGTTTTTGGTGAATAATAGCTTTATTGTCAGTTGAAATTCATGCCACCAAAAAACTGAGCTGATTTGGGACTGCATTGGTAAATGTAATATCTGAATGAAAAATTAATATTTCTTCTCCACTCTGTTTTTGTAAGAGCACATGTAGAGTATTGAGTGGAATTCTGAAACAACATAAACTGAAGTACATACAGAGAAAAGAGGCCAAGATGGTGGTTATTCAGGACTGTGTTGCATGAAGACAGGTTTAAAGAACTGAAGATATTTGTGTTGGTAAAAAGGACTTATGTGGGGGGAAGATATTGTTATAACTGTCTTCAGAAATCTGAAGAACTATCCCATGTAAAAGAAATTAGACTCACTGTAGGCTCTGAAGGCTAGAATCATGGTTTGGGAGAAGCTAGTAGAAGACATAAGAGGTAACACTCCAGCTGTTAGACTGCTCCAAAGATAAAAGTGTTTTCCTCAGAAGATACTGAATTATTAGTTATTTAATTATTAGTTAAATATGAATCTAGTGACATGGAATGTTACGTCACCTGTACAATGAGGGTAACCATACTAGTATAAGTGGAGAGAGTGAACGTACTTCTATTAAAATACTTGTCACATTTCATCAAACTTATTGGTTGACATGTCTGCCTCAACTAGCTAAATCAAGGACATCAAGGACTACATCTAATTCCTCTTTTTATCTGTAGCATCAATCATGGTATCTGGTTTATGAAGGCATTCAATAAATGTTTTTGGAATGACAGGAGGTAGCACATGTAAGAGTACAAATGAAGAAAGCACACCACCAATGAAATGTACTATTAATTATTAATATTAATAATTAATTTCATCCTAAATAGCCTATCAATTCAGGTTATCTATATTCATAATCATAACAAAAATTTATGCATACTATATGGTTTTACTGAGTTTTTTCTCTCTAGCATGAAACAGATAATTTTCCTGCTATATAAACTGTTCAAGAACAGAGAAAAAGGACCAAAATCTTTCCCATTCATTTTTATTGCCAAATTTATTTTAGGAGGTTTACATTAAAGTGATACTAAAACCTGACAAAAAACTCAAAAACAAAAATCATGGTCTAATCTCAGTATGAATGTAATGCAATAAAATAATATAATATTGAATCAAATTTAATAGCATATTAAAAGAATAACTCACCAAGTCACATTATCCCAGGGATATAAGAATAAGAATAATATAATATTAGTAAATATATTAATATAATACATCATATCAGGATTACAAATAAGAAAAAAAATCACATGATTACTATAATAGATGCTGGTAATTCAATAGCCATCTCTGATCTAAAAAATGGTTTTACAAAAGGAAAGAAAAATGAGCATCATATTAATAACAGTATTAATCTAAAAATAATAGAAAATAGCCAATTAGTTGTAATACACCAAAAGAATTATTATTTAACATTGTTTTAGAAGTTTTGGAAAACTAAAACCCCAAATGATAAAAACAGAAGAGCTGGAATAGAAATAGCTATGAAGGAAAGAAAGAAATCCAAAAGAATTAACTAAAAAATTGTTTTAATAGATGATATTTCAGCACACTGGCTGGATAAAAAAAGCCCACAAATGCATAACAATAAACAGATTTACTCTATAACAGAAATCACCAGTCAAAAGAGATTATGGAACAAGATAATCAATTTGAGATAGGAACAAGAACATAAATACGAACATAATCTTAAAAAGGAAAGTTCGGAGATCTGTGTGAGATGTAAAAAAAGAGACTAATGAATTGGGAGACCATTATATGTCCATTCATCCCCAATTAATACTTAAATTATCTGTAATTACAATAAACCCATATTGAAATTAGTTTTTGTAACTTGGTAAAATGATTATATAGTTTAAATGGAATAATAAATAGATAAGAATAGATGATAAAACGTTGAGATAAAAAATTAGGGTACTGTTATCTTGACAGATACTAAAACCTATTACAAAGCCTCAATAATTAAAAGATTGTGACCCATTGAAAAAGGAAATATCATATAGCAATGGGGACGAAAACTCAAATGAAAATTGGCTAGTGGGGACTACATTTGTGGGAGTGAGGAAATTGGTTTCATGTTATATTTTATTGGATTTTAAAGACATGTAATGCAGAAATACAAATCATAAGACAATAGAAAAAAAGGTAGATATTTACCTGATCTCTGGATGAGAAAAGACTTTGAAAGCTCAAATGAAACAGAAATAATCTCAAAGATAGAAAAGTTAGATTTGAGTTCAGAAAACACTTAAACTGTTTCATGTCAAAAACTATGAAAAATGGAAAGGACAAATTGCATGACAGAAATTGTTTCCACAAATATTTTAAAGACTTGTCACTAATTTGTAAAAGTGATAACAAGAAATATAAAAACCAGTAGAAAACTTGGCAAATGATGTAAACAGTTTACAAAAAGGAAAGATAAACTGTTAATAAACAGGTGAAAAAAAATTTAACCTCATTGGAAATCAAGATAATGAAAGTGCAATTTTCTCTTATAGATTTAACAAGTTTCTAAAAGGATGAAAATACTCATTTCTGGCAAGCATGTGGTGGAAGACACTCTTGCATTTGCTTGGTATGAGTGTGAACTGGTATAACCTTTCTGGAAAGCAAGATACATTAAAAACTTAAAAATGTTATTGTCCTTTAAAAAAGTGATTTATCTTCTGAAAAGAATCCAAAATGCACATAAACACAGAGATCGATTTCAGCATCTGTTACAGGAGTAAAGAAAGGAAGCAATACAAATGTTCAATAACAAGGGAAGTGTTAAGCAAAGTTTGGTACATCTATATTTCAGAAACATGTAGCCTTTAAACTGTGTTTATAAAAATTTTTTTAATGACATGAGGAAGTTCTTATAAAAAGAAAGATGCAAAATTATACACACACATACACACACGCACACAGTATGTTCTTAAGCATCTTAAAAATATATAGACAATTGGGCAAAAAGAGATGCCCACAGTGTCAATTCTGCATGGTGGAATTATGGACAGCGTTATTGTAATTTTTTTATTTATATATATTTTCTGAAATCCCTATAATGGGTATTTTTTACTCCTATTATCAGAAAAAATTATTTCAAGATAAAAATTGTTCTTAAAGTGAAGCTCTAAAAAACTATCAAAAGGGCAAAGGATAAGAAGATAAGAAGAATCATAATGTATCAAGGTTTCTTCAGACCTTCTGATGGGCTCATTTTGAACATAGTGTATCTGAGATGCCAGTAGAAACCTGCTGAGGATACCCAGTTGGAAAATGGAAATACTAGTTGAGAGCTTGGAGGAGCAATATGGGTTGTAAGTAAGTGCAGAGAATCGGCATATACATGTTAGCTAAGGCCACTAGTGGTGTAACCTTGGACGATTTAGCTCCTCTGATTCTCAGTTTCCTCCTCAGTAAAATGGGGATGATAACGATACCTTCAGGGCTGTTATAAGGATTAGATGAGCTAATACAGGTAAAACACCTGACCTACTACATAAATGTTTGCTATTATCATTGTTCATTTTATTATCATTGATGAGAATAACCTAGGGATAACAGTTAAGTTGAGGAAAGAAGAAGACAGGGGCTTTTGGTGCCTTACTCATATTCCTCAGCTCTTAACATTCTGTGCATACCAGCCTGACTTCCAGCTATTGGCACTTGTGACTCTTTGCCTGAAAGCAGACTACAAGTGTCAGGGAATTAATACTGCTCCATACTACTTCCAGGAGCAGCCCTCAACCAATGACTGATGGGGTTGGTGGATAAATACTTTAGCTCTTCTGTTCCACAAGCAAGACAATTCTGTGTTCTACAGTGGGATTATGCTCCACTTGCCCACAGTGGTAACTGGCTTGATATCACACCCTTCATTGGCTGCCTTCCCTTCCCTGTCTTACTTCCCCATTCTCCTACTGGGATCATCTCCCCAACAAATGATTTGCATGCAAATTCTTATTTCAGGGCCTACTTATGGGAGAACCAAAATTAAGACAGCCAACAATGAAACCTATTCTATAATAGCATTCAAGGGATGCTTGCTGAAAGAGAAGACTATGATGGAACTAGAGAAGGAATAGTTAGAGAGAGGTAGCAAAAAACTGTGGCCTAAAAGCCCAAAGTAAAGGAGAGTTTCCTGAACAAGGTAGGAGGAAATGGCATCAAATGTTATGGAGATGTGATACAAAAAGAACTGGAAACTATCCATCTGAGTTGGCATCTATGAGGTGCTAGGTGACCTCTGCCAGCAGATTTTTGGTTTAGTGGTGAAAGATACCAGATGGCAGTGGGTTGAGGAAGTGAATGGGAGGTAAAAATGTGGAGGCAGCAAGTACTCATTTAGGAAGTCTGGCTGTGAAGGGAAAGAGGAAGAGAGAGAGAGAGAGAGCGCACTAGAGGTGCACAAGGAAATCTTTTATCTCCATCTTTAGATGGACAGAATTGGGTATATTCTAATTTGGTGATAAAAAGAACCAGTTGAAATGTGGTTGAAAAACATATCCTTCTTGATACAGTGTTTTAGCCACTATCATGTTCTGAGAGTTCCCCAATATTCTCATTTACATTAATGTCCTTCTATTGAGCAACTATTGTATGCAAAGCATTGCTAAGTATTGAAAAAACAAGGAAGTATAAGGCACTTTCTGACCTCAAAGAGATTATACTCTAGTAGGGGAGGTGAGATATAAACACATGAAAAGGGTATTAAAAATGCTTCCAACAACAACAGCAACAACAACAACAAAAAGCCCTGCACCAGATGAATTCACAATTGAATTTTACTGGATCTACAAAGAAGAGCTGGTTACCATACTGCAGAAGTTACTCCATAACACTGAGAAGGAGGGACTCCTCCCCAACTCATTCTATGAAGCCAGTATCACCTTGATTCCAAAGTCAGGAAAGGGCATGACAAAAAAAGAAAACTACAGATCAATATCCCTTATGAATATAGATGCAAAAATCCTCAATAAAATACTAGCAAACTGAATTAAACAGCACATTAAAAAAATAATCCACCATGACCAAGTGGGCTCATCCCATGGATGCAAGGATGGTGCAACATACATAAATCAATAAATGTGATTCACCACAAACACAGAAGCAAAAACAAAGACCGTATGATCATCTCAATAGATGCAAAAAAAGCATTTGATGAAATTCGGCACCTTTTCATGATAAAAACCCCTCAAAAGACTAGTCATAGAAGGGACATATCTCAAAATTATAAAATACATATATGACAAACCCACAGCCAACATCATACTGAATAGGGAAAAGTTGAAAGCATTCCCACTAAGAACTGGAACAAGGCAAGGGTGCCCAGTTTCACTACTTCTATTCAATATAGTGCTGGAAGTCCTAGCCAGAGCAATCAGGCAAGAGAAAGAAATAAAGGGTATCCAAATTGGGAAGGTGGAGGTCAAACTATTGCTTTTTGCTGATTATTTGATCTTACATCTAGAAAACCCCAGAGACTCCACCAAGAGACTCTAGAAATTGATATATAAATTCATCAAAGTCTCAGGTTACAAAATCAATGTACACAAATCAGGAGCATTCCTATATACCAAAAACAGTAAAGCTGAGAGTCAAATCAAAGACTCAATACCATTTGCACTAGCCTCAAAGAATATAAAATACCCACGAATATACTTAACCAGAGAGGTGAAATATCTCTACAAAGAGAACTACTAAACACTGAGGAAAGAAATCACAGATGATACCAACAAATGGAAGAATATATCATGCTCATGATTAGTAGAATCAACATTGTTAAAATGTCTATATTACCCAAAGTGATTCAAAGATTCAATGCAATCCCCATCAAAATACCAACATCATATTTCACAGATCTAGAAAAAATAATTCTACAGTTCATTTGGAACCAGAAAAGAGCCTGAATAGCCAAAGCAATCGTAAGCAAAAAGAAAAATTCTGGAGGCATCGCATTACCAGAATTCAAACTATAAAACCATCCACATACATCCAACTGACCTTTGACAAAGCAGACAACAATATACACTGGGAAAGAGAAGTCCTAGTCAATAAATGGTGGTAGAAGAATGGGATAGCCACATGCAGAAGAATGAAAAAGGAACCGTATATATCATCACTCACAAAAATTAATTCAAGAAGGATAAAAGACTTATGTGTAAGGCATGAAACCATAAGAATGCTAGAAGAAAATGTTGGAAAAACTCTTCTAGATATAGGGCTAGGCAAAGAATTTATGAAGAAGACCCCAATGGCAATCACAACAACAACAAAAAATATATAAATGGGACTTGATTAAAATAAAAAGCTTCTGCATAGCTAAGGAAATAATCAACAGAGCAAATAGACAACCTACAGTGAGAAAATATTCATAAGCTATACATGTGATAAAGGTCTAATAATCAGAATCTACAAAGAAACCAAACAAATCAGCAAGAAAAAACAAACAACCCCGTTAAAAAGTGGGCAAAGACATGAACAGAAGCTTTTCAAAAGAAGATAGACAAATGGCTTCAGGCTTTTAATCTTTTTCGTTCTTTTGGTTATGTATGGCTTTTCTCCTTTGCCCCTCACTATGTAACATCCTGAAAAC
>CAUYRT010045205.1:0-15190 GCA_963574885.1 Lepilemur ruficaudatus | reverse complement strand
AAGGTCAGGAGTTCGAAACCAGCCTGAGCAAGAGCGAGACCCTGTCTCTACTAAAAATAGAAAGAAATTAATTGGCCAACTAAAAATATACAGAAAAAATTAGCCGGGCATGGTGGCGCATGCCTGTAGTCCCAGCTACTCGGGAGGCTGAAGCAGAAGGATTGCTTGAGCCCAGGAGTTTGAGGTTGCTGTGAGCTAGGCTGATGCCATGGCACTCTAGCCCAGGCAACAAAGTGAAACTCTGTCTCAAAAAAAATAAAATAAAGAACACATGTAAAGTGTCCAGCACAGAGCCTGACATGCAGTAGACCTGCCACTTCAAAGTCTGAAAAGTGGTTACAGTGTAAGCACACGATTTAGAAAGCATGGCTGTTCATGCTGCCTTCTGGGAAGGAGGAAAGGAGAAGTTACCCCAGGCTGAATCTTTAGAGTAGTGCTGTCCAGTAGAACTTTCTGTGATGACGGAAACATTCTATGCCTATGTTGTACAATATGGTAGCTACAGGCCACGTGTGGCTATTAAGTGTATAAAATGTGATTAGTGTAATTGAGGAACTGAATTTTTTTTTTTTTTTTTTGAGACAGAGTCTAACTTTGTTCCCCGGGCTAGAGTGCCGTGGCGTTAGCCTAGCTCACAGCAACCTCACTCTTGGGCTGAAGCGATCCTTCTGCCTCAGCCTCCCAAGTAGCTGGGACTACAGGCATGCGCCACCATGCCCGGCTAATTTTTTCTATATATTTTTAGTTGGCCAATTAATTTCTTTCTATTATTAGTAGAGATGGGGTCTCGCTCTTGCTCAGGCTGGTTTTGAACTCCTGACCTTGAGCAATCCACCTGCCTCAGCCTCCCAGAGTGTTAGGATTACAGGCGTGAGCCACCATGCCCGGCCATGAATTTTTAATTTTAATTAATGTAAGTGTAAATTTAAATAGCCACTTGTGGCTAGTGAATAGCAGAGCTCTAGAGCAGTGGTTTCCATCCTGACTACACATTAGAATCACTGGGGAGATTTCAAAACTAATAACATCCACACCCCACCTACAGAGATTCTTGTTTAATTGCTCTGGGATGAGGTGTTTCTTTAAAGCTCCCCTGGGGCTTCTACTCAGCAGCCTGGAATTGAGAACCACTGGTAAGGAGAAGGAGGAGGAGGAAAATGAGGGCTCAGGAAGTCCCGATGGGTTCCCTTTCTAAACTGCTTCGGAGTAGTAATCAGGATACTCTTGCTTTGGGTTTTACCGTGCTTTAGGCAAGGTATTTCTGCTGGAAGATTCATGTTAATCAGCAACACATAACTGCAGCAAAGGGGATTGGGGCAGCCATTTCCCTTTTCCCACGTGGCCTCTTCTCTCCCTTTGCCAGGGTTCGTGTGAGCCAGGATGGGCAGTTTCTGCACTACATTTTTCCATACCAGTTCATGGACTCTCCTGAATGGGAATCGCTGCAGCCCTCTGAGGAGGGGGTGTTCCAGGTAAGAGGGAGCCCCATGGCAGCACTGCCGCACCCCGCCCCACCGCAAGCCAGCAACGTCCGTACCTCCGTCTTTCCCCACTCACGTCTGTCCTTTGCTCCACTGCCAATATGATGCTAGAGGAAGGAGCACTCTTCTTCCTCTGTGGAAAGAGTGCCCGGGCCCTGGCGCAGGTGGGGTGGGATAAAGAGGTGCTGACTCTTGATAGGTGGGCCGTGCCTAAAACCCTTCCAGAAGACCCTAGTGACCACCAGATAAACACCCACACTCCTTAGTGGGTAACTTCAACCCTTCAGTGATCTCCAGTCCCCCTCTCTCCCCACCTCATCTTTTTGCCCATACTAGCCATGCTGAACTACTTGTACTTCCCTAAACACACCACATTGTTTTGCAACTCCATGCCTTGGTCTCTACTACCCCTTCTATCTGAAATGCATTTCCTCTTCTAGATGAGACCGTGGCACCTCATTTCCTCTGTGAAGCCTGCGCAGCTCAGCCTTACCAACTTCCGCCCCACTGCTTAGTGCCCCTGCCTGTGTGCCTATTCTATTTCTTTTACTTATGCTGACGGGGGCACATACTGCTCTCTGTTCTAATGATCTGTTTTCCTTTCTGTTTTCTGCACAGTGAATCTTTGAAATAAAAATCTGAGCTTTTCCCTCTCTCTGTCACTAGGCTCCAAAGGACAGTACCTGGAACACAGTAGGTGTTCTGTAAAGGTTTGCTGAACTGGCTTGCCATTGAGCAGTCGGTTCTCAGGGGACTTTGTAGTACATTCACATACATACTCCAAGGGGGGAGCCTGGCAGCTTGGTCCCTCCTCCCTTCCCTGCCAATGCTTCAGGCTTTGATGACTTTCTTTGTAGTTCTCATTTACTGAATGGCTAGCATGTGGCAGGCACTACATGTTATATTGCCTCATTGATTCTCACAACAATTCTATGGGTTGGATATTATTACTCCATTTAACAGATGAAGAAACTAAGGTCCCAAAGCATCAAGTAATTTGCCCAAGGTCTTCAGTTAGAAAGTGGCAAAACCAAGTTGCCTAGATCTAGTATTTCTATTCTTTATTAAAATGGGAGGGCCACCAGAAGAGTAGAGTTTACACACACACACACTCTCTCTCTCTCTCTCTCTCACTCACACTCTTCACTCTCATTCTCCCTTATAGGGACTCCCATGTCCAGATAGTTTGCTGGAACTGAGTTCTGTGTGTCTCCTACTACTTCTGTCAGGGAGTCCCTCAAGCCAGCATATGAGCCAACCCCGGAACAGACACATGCCAGGCAGTGCCACCTGGCTGCGCCTCCTTCCGCCCACACCCTGACACTTGGCTCAGTGATGATGGAGCCTGAGAGGCAGTGCTGATCCCACTGTGAGGGGCACCAGCTGCAGACCCCCTTAGATCATGTTCCCAACCCTCCACCCCCACGCACACTCTCTACCTAGCCCAGAAATCTCCTTTGGGAACTCCCTCAGGGCCATGAGGACCTCCAGGAGGGCTGAGTCAGGTCCTAAGCCAGCTGGACCAGGGTTCTGTTTCTGACACTGATACGGAGGAGCAGGTGGTGGGTAAGCCGGGTGTCCTCCCCCAAGTTATGCTCAAAGGGAAAAGCTGTAACCCCAGATGCCCTCTCAGCCTGGAATGTAGGTTTGATCATATTCCTCCCATTTTTATTTTTAGTGTGCACCTCCTTTGGAAGCAGTGAGAGCCACACATTTGCTATTGGTTATGCAAAGTCCCATTTCCTCTTTGCAAATGTCAAGTGTTGTCCCAAGTTATAGTTCATCCTGTTTTTGCCTTCTGCAATTACATAGTCTTTGTTGTTTGAGAGAGCAATCCACAGTGATTGCCTAAATCATAATTCACATTGTGTTTAACACAAATCAATCAAATTCCATCACACCTCTCAACAATTCAATTAAATCAGAGTTTATTTACTGCTCACCACTGTGACACTCATTAATTACCAAGAATACAGCACAGGAGAGATCACACATTAGAGATCATCATTATTTCTCTAACTTGCATCCTGGTTTACTGGATCTAAATCCTATTTACATGTGTTATTTCATTTAATCTATTCAACCAACCTCTGAAGAGAGTATTAAAGAGAAAGGTAAATACTTGATAAAACTTTATAAAAGACGTGTGTGTGTGTGTATGTGTGTGTGTGTGTGTGTGTGTGTGTGTTTGAGAACCAATCAAGAAGCAAATTTCCAGAATACCTTAGGGGAAGGATTTTGTACAGGACATGAGAAATTGACATTAGGTTGTTTTGCAATATACAAGATTGGTAGTCTTCACTTGACTCATTCATCTATTTCAGTAGTATTTATTGAGCACTTATTATACACCAGGCACTGTTAAAGATGCTTGGAATATATCAGTGAGCAGAGAAGATGAAGGTCCCTGCCCTCATGCAATTTACATTCTAGTAGGGGAGACAAAAAATGAGCCATAGGCATAATGAGTAAGTAAAGTGTGCAACATGTTAGAGAATAATAACTGCTAGTTTAAAAAACAACAACATAGAGTAGTGTAAGGAGATATGGTTGTGATTTTTAATAGGGTGGTCATGGAAGTCCTTGTTGAGTAGATGACGTTTGAGCAAAAACCTGAGAAAAGTGACAGTGTAAACTCTGTGAATATCTGCGGAAGAGCATATCAGACAGAGGAAAGAGCCAGTGCAAAGGCCCTGAGGTGGGGCTAGTGTGTTTGAGGTACAGAAAGGACAGTGGGCCTGGAACAGAGAGGAAGGGGAGAGAATAGCAGAAGAGGAAGTTGGAGAGGTGACAGGGAGCCAGGTCATATAGGGCCAGAGCATATAGTATCTAAATAAAGCCAAAAAGATTTCCTGATGGGTTGGATGTAGTATGTGAGAGAAAAAGAGGATCAAGGAAGACTCTAAGGCTTTTGACTTAAGCAACTGGAAGGATGAAGTTGCTATCAACTGAGATAAGGAGGGCTGCAGGTAGAGCTGGTCTGGGGAGAATAGGAAGCTCCGTTTGGGACATGTTAGGTCTGCGTCATCTGTGGACATTTAAATGGAGATGCTGCATAGGCAGTTGGATATTTGAGGCAGGAATTCAGGAATGAGGTCTGGACTTGAGACATAAATTTGAGAGTTGGTTACACAGAGATGATATTTAAAGCCGTTGGATTGAATAAGATCCCCAAGTGAGTGAGTGTGGACAGAGAAGGGGGTTCAAGAATGGAATGCTGGCATACTGTAGTATTAAGAAGTTGGAGAGAAAAAGAGGAAGCAGCAAAGGAGCCTGAAAAGGAGCACTCAGGAGATTGCACCGGGAGTGCATGGCGTCCTGTGAACCAAGTGGAGAAGGCATATCAAAGGGGAGAGGCGACAGACAGGGTAGAGTGCCGTGAACACTCACCACCAGCCCGACACTTAGAGGTCATTAGTGACCTTAACAGGAGCAGTGTTTATGGACTGCTAGGGACAAAGCCTTATTGGTTTAGAAGAGTGAGAAGAGAGGAATTAGAGCCAGTTAGTATAGACGATTTTTTTCATGGAGTTTTGCTAAAAAGTGGAGCAAATTAATGGAGTGGTGGCTAGCCAGGGAAGTGAGGTGAAAAAAAAGAATTTTTATTTTTTAAATTTTGTTTTATTTTAATATGGAAGAAGTAACAGCATGTTCATAAGAATACTCACGATCTTTGTGTTTGGCTTTAAGAACATTGTTTATATCCAGATTGGCACTTCCTCGACACACCGGCTTCATGTTTGGTACTCTGATTTCTTGTTTGGGAATTGTTAATAAGTACATCTAAGGTACAGGCCATGGCAGGTTGTGACAACTGTTATACTTGCTGAACTGTAAGTAATGGACAGATCACATTACTTTCAGAATTCTTTCTCATGAAGCAATATGCTCAGATTCAGTAATTTATCTGATGTCACACAGCTGGTAAAGAGGGAAAACTGAAATTTGAAACCAGCTTTTGGCCTAGATAATGTAATTTAGGGTCCTGATTGCAGTGCTAACAATTAGTGGGAAAACGCTGAGAGGAGGAAATGAAAGAGGTGGAGGAGGAAGGGTATAGCAGAGAGGAAGGAAGAGGAGAGGAGGGTAGTGGGAGATCTGATAGGCAATGCAGGAATTAAAAGGATTATATATAATCTCTAACAGAGAATGCCTGGAAAGTCAACCCTACCTTTACTTTAATAATCAATATAAAGTACTTAACACAATGTCTGGCACACAGTCACGTCTCGATAAGTGTCAGCTGCTATCATCATCGTCATCATCACCATCACTATCATCATTTCCACGGTCTCCATCCACAAATATACATCGTGAGCCTTGCCAGCCCAAAATATTATGGTCAATCAGACTACAAAAAATTGTGTGATTCTACACTCTTTTCCTGTACCATCCTAAACATGTTTCCATTTCAACCCTAGCTTTACCATTCATTATTATTTTAACAAGGATTTATCAAGCACCTACTGCATGCAGGACACACATTTTTGCTTATTTCCCCAGCAAGTATAATTTAGCTTTGCATCATGGGCACAGAGTGAGTCCTCAGAAATTCCTAGATCAATAAATAAATGGAGAATGAGATGCCCTTTGACTTCCTGCTTTTAAGAGTTTGTCTCCCCCTGACCCCCTTTTCTGACTTTAGTCGTCAGATCCTTTTGGTTACTTGTAGTGGTCTAGTAAAAAGCAACCTCATGGACCTGTGCTCTGTCCACATAGGGCAGCTTAACAGACCTAATCAGAAGCTTTTTCTCTAACTAACCTTCTTTCCAGCTCTTTTTGTGTCCCTACCCCAATATATTATCCTTCTTCATTCTTAAAAGGAATAGTCATCAGCATTTCAACCTCTCTTCAGAGCACTAGAAGACCCCTTCTTTCTCTGTCTCAAAATCACAGGTCTCAGAACCTTCTGCAGCCGTTAGTGGTATCAGACTTAAGAGCCATAGAATTAGAGCTAAGGAAAGTAGGTGTGGAAACTGAGGCTCCAGGAGGTGACAGCTGAGTGAGTGAATGGCTGATCCCAGGGCTCATGACACCAGACATTCTCCCATATTCAGTGGACATGGCAAGGCCATGGGGCATTTAGTCCCACACAGCTTCTTCTATATAGTACAGGCATTTGCCAGTGATTATGTGCTTCTCTGTGCTCAGCATGGACAAATTTTTCTAATTTAAAACTTCATTCTCTGCTGCTCACTCCCTCAGGTTACTCTGACTGCTGAGACCTCATGTAGCTACATTTCCTGGCCCCGGAAAAGTCTCCATCTTCTTCTGACCAAAGAGCGATACATCTCCTGCCTCTTCTCAGCTCTGCTGGGCTATGACATCTCGGAGAAGCTCTACACTCTCAACGAGAAGCTCTTTGCTAAATTTGGGCTGCGCTTTGACATCCGCCTCCCCAGCCTCTACCACATCCTGGGTCCCACTGCCCAAGATGCAGTGACAGAGTCTGAGAAGGATGATGAGGAAGTCCATGAGCCGGCCATGTCCCCTCCTCAGGCCATGCCCACATCTGTCCAGCTACCGTCCCCCGCCTCTCCCCCTCCAGCTGCCACCAGCCCATCTGCACCTCCTTCCCGAGCCAGGATGTCCAGGCCTGACAGCGGCATCCTGGGTGAGGACTCCACCAGTCTGGTGCTGGAGGATTTTGAGGAGGTGTCAGGATCAGAGTCATTTATGGATTATAGGAGTGATGGGGAGTACATGAGGTGAGGGGAGAACTAACATGGGCACAGTCACCAGCCCAGGATTCTGTGTAAGTACTCAGAATGAAGCTGCCACACATTCCTGCCAATAGCCAGCCTTACCCGAGCTTGTTAGGGCAAACAGCTGTTTTATGGAGCATTTCCTCTCAGAAGACTCATAGAAAGTGGCATTCACCCAACCTTGCAGATAGCAGCTCATTCCAGGTGCATGCAAGGCATGAAGAATTTTTAAAACTCATTGATCATTAACTATAATTGCATTTTGGAAAGTGGACTGATTGACATTTTGAGCAGGCACGTAGGTTGCTGCTAAATGTTTTTGCAAGTTTGTGCTAATAGCTAAGGCCACAGCTGGAGCTCAAGGGGATTTTATTTATGGCATGCATTCTAAAGGAAAAAGAATGCTGGCAGGGTTCTGTTTCCCATTGCTTGTCTTCTCAGCATAGAGTCAGTTCTGGAAAGCAGTTGTTATTTGCCTGAACTGGACAGGTAGCTCTGCTAAAATCACATTTTTTAAAGAAGCTTGTGATTACAGGCTAATAGCTCTGGGAGGAAAATGTCCCCATCTTGCTTTTCTTTTGCTGGGTGGAGAACATGTCTGTCGGTCACTCAGGCAGAGGACTGGATACTGCTCTGATGAAATGTTACTGTGATCAGATGTGCACATGGCAGCCTGGCTTTCCCCAGCAACCCACACCTGTGGGAGGCAGGATGGGCATGAATCTGGGAGGGCCTAACAGTGCGTGCAGGATTTCCCTCATGGGAGAGTGTATTAAAAAGGCTGTACTCAGTAGTTCTGGGAAATTGCTGTCATGTTCCCCTGGCTGCTCTCACAGTGCTGTGACATTTTCCTCTGGAACTCCACCCAAGCATGATGGAGGCCTGGCGTTTCCTGGGGAAAATCCCATTGTTCCCAATTTGGAAGGCATTTCCAGGTGAGGGGGCGCCTAAGAGACCCACCATTCTTTGGGAGGCACCAAAAAAATTTCCTGAGAAACTAGCCCTGTGAGGAAGGCCTCCAGGGTGCACGATGTGAATGCGTGAATGTTTGTATATTTTGAAAAACAACTTATATAAATGAGGAAAGAGGCAAGAGAGGTGAATGATGAGGTTAGATATGTGGTTTTATAGATATGGAATTTCTAATCTGTGCCCCTAGTGTCCTTGGTCCCATAGCTGAGTCGATTCTAACACGCAGGATCCCTTTGTTGGCTTCCTCCGTATGCACTGGCCACTGTCATCACCCCTTTCCCATCGTGCTGCCGTTTGCTTCCTGCACATTCATGCCCGTGTGTGCAGACAGTTACGGCCTGTGGACCCCCGGCTTTGTCCAGCATGCCCACCCACGATGCTCTCCTCAACTCACAGCAGATCTCTGTTTTCTCGTGTTCTTCTTTCTGATTTTACTCTCTTTTCCTGGTTCTATTTTTCTCTTCCTTCTTCTTTGGTTGCCTCAGTTTGCTGCTCTTGAGTGTCCCTTTTCTTCTTCTTCTCAGTTCATTTCTCCCTCTCCATTTGTCCTCTGTGTCTTCTCCCATTTTATTGTTCATATATTATCTCTCCTATTATCTTCTCTTTTGTTTTCCCTACTCTCCTGCCTTGCTTTATCGCTTCATCCTAAACCACCCTGTACCCTCATCTTATTAGTTTTTAGTCCTAACTCTTCCAAGGTCAGTCCCTTTCCCATTCAGTCGAAGGTGTGAAAACTTTAGGAATGTTTTCCAAATGTTAGGAGGCAGGCAGCATGGTAAATAAGAAGGAGACCAGGAATGGTAGCCCAAAGTCCTGGCTTCTACGTCTGGCTCTGTTACTAATCAAATATGTAACTTTTTGCAAACCATACAACCTCACTGACCCTTGCTTTCTTCGTTTGAGTTTGTTGACCCAGCTGTCCCCAAAAGCCCTCTTGGATTGACGTGAGAAGGCAAAGGATGAGTTTTTCAGAGGAGGAAAAAAGAAGCTGTTAGCAGTGCAATGGACAAAAGTCCTGGGATTTCTGAGTGTCTTTCAGCAAGAACTTTCTGCTATATTTCACTGTGACTTCTCTGGTGACTTGGGACTGCCCTCCCTCAGGGTGGTGGGTCCTGCTTGACTAGATGTTCCCCTCCATTTGTACCTGTGAATAATCTATCACCTACCACATGGTTATAGTGCAGACATTTTATGTGAAAGGAGGTCACAACTCAGTCTCCAAATCCTCAACCCTTAATACTATCATAGCAAATGCCTCTTTCCAAATTCAGCCGTTTCTGAAACACAAGATGAGAAAACTGCTAATGTAACTCACTTTCTAAAATATTGTCATTTGTAATATAAAGAGAGTATGTTTTTGATGTTTGTTAAAGTAATAGAGAGAAAGAAAAAAGATATATATATATATATATATATATATATATTTTTATGAGACAGAATCTCACTCTGTTGCCCAGGCTAGAGTGCCATGGCATCAGCCCAGCTCACAGCAACCTCAAACTCCTGGGCTCAAGTGATCCTCCTGCCTCAGTCTCCCGAGTAGCTGGGACTACAGGCATGTGCCACCATGCCCGGCTAATTTTTTTTCTACATATTTTTAGTTGTCCAATTAACAGGGTCTCACTCTTGCTCAGGCTGGTTTCAAACTCCTGACCTTGAGCGATCCTCCCGCCTCGGCCTTCCAGAGTGCTAGGATTACAGGCGTGAGCCACCGTGCCCGGCCAAGAAAGAAGAAAATATATTGTTTACTTTTCAAACCAAAGAATGTTCAGAACAACTTGAAAACATGATCAAATTGGCTAAATTTCAGATGATTTTCAATTTAGTCTGTAATAATGGAATAGTTTAACCTGAGATCTTTTTCTGGAATTGTGTTTTTAGGTGTTTGTTCTGACTTACTTACCATCAGACTCCTTATAAGGTTATTGCTGTAATAAATAAGCATATCTCTTATGATTGGTAGCAATTTACTATCATTCCTTCATAAAATAGGGTACAATTCACCATCTGTTTCCTGGCTCTTTAGTTACTGAAATTTTAAGCTCATTGCTATTTGTCCTAGCACAGCACTTACATAAGAGGCATGAAATTGGCTGAATTCTGCATCATTAGGATTGACAAGGTTTCATCACATTGACACCAGTGCTTGGCTCTCACACCAGTCCAATTTAAGACCAACTAAAAATAGTGCTTCCTCTGGAGCTCTTTTTGGAAGACTACATTTTTTAGTGTGATAGTGCCCAAAATTGAACTGCAAATGGGTTCTGGTTCTTTTAACAGGCAAAGCAGTGCCTCAGGATCATGGATTCACACTGGGTCTTCCCTCCAGACCCCACATCATCCTGCCTTCACTAAAATTTTTCTGTTTAATTCTATGGGCATGCTCCATGGGTTCCATTCTGTGTCTTACTTGTAGGAGATTCTCAATGAATGAGAAACATGTCTTTTAGAAATGCATTTCTGAGGTGGTCTGTTGGGTTAGATAATGAGTTCACTATCAGACTAAATTGAAAGCTGTCTGAAATTTGGCCAATTTTTATTTTGTTTTCACATTGTTCTAAAAACTCTGTGTTTTTTGGCCAGGCGCGGTGGCTCGGGCCTGTAATCCTAGCCCTCTGGGAGGCCGAGGTGGGAAGATCGCTCAAGATCAGGAGTTCGAAACCAGCCTGAGCAAGAGCAAGACACCGTCTCTGCTAAAAAATAGAAAGAAATTAATTGGCCAACTAAAAATATATAGAAAAAATTAGCTGGGCATGGTGGCGCATGCCTGTAGTCCCAGCTACTTGGGAAGCTCAGGCAGGAGGATCGCTTGAGCCCAGGAGTTTGAAGTTGCTGTGAGCTAGGCTGACACCACGGCACTCTAGCCCAGGCAACAGAGTGAGACTCTGTCTCAAAAACAAACAAACAAACAAAAAAGCCCTGGGTTTGGAATGTAAAAACTATGTATTGTTTCTTTTCTATTATTTAAATTAAAAAATGATAGATTACAATATGGAGGACACTTGTGATCAGGGAACAATCCCAGGACCAGGACATAGTACCAAGAGCCAGAGAACCAATCCAGCAAACATTTACTAACTATCTAGTATATATTTCAGGCACTGAGCTGGATAATCACATGATAAATAGCTGAAAGAATTAAAGATGTTTAATCTGCAAGAAAAGGGCAAACAGTAATATCTTCAAATTTTAAAAACAATGGGAATTAGAATTTGACTTAATTTGTTGTGGTTCTTGTGGGCAGAAATTGAATTAAAGGATGAAAATTATAAAGAGAAGGATTTTAGCTTAGTATTCATAATGGATTACTCATGGGGTAGTCAGTTACTCGTCCTTGGAAGAGTTCAAGCTGGGACCAGAAGAAATCTCAGAGATTTTACAAGGTGTTTCAGGCTCTGGGTAAAGGATGCCTTAGATTATTTCTATTAGGGGACCTCCGACTCTCTGGTTCTGTGGTTCTAAGTTCTGGACTATAGTCCTGCCACATAACTACCATCAAGAGCATGTTCCTCATCTGCAGAACAGAACTGATATGCCTCTGTCTACCTTACCAGGTTGCTGTGAGGAGTAATTGAGATAAAGTATGTAAAGGCAGTTTGTAAGTTGTAAAGCACCAGTTAAATGTGTAACGTGTTTAAAGGCTGTTGTGTATAGAATTGTTTAGCAGTCTCTCTCTCTCTCTCTCTCTCTCTCTCTGTCTCTCTACCTCTCTACTCCCCATCCCTCCCAACCACCTCCGCCCCCCCCCCCCACTCCACAAAGAGAAAGATGATTTTCCCTCTTATTTCCCCCAGTTTGGCTTTTCAGGGAAGGTGGCAGCTGGCAGAATCCCCCTGACAACAAAAGAAATAGCAAAAAGCTAGAGGCCTAAAGAAAACACGTGCTAGCGCCTTTGCCCCTGAATAACTGAGGGCTGCACCCCAGTCTTTTTTCCTTTATTTGTTCAGGAGGAGACAGAGTATGGTCCACTGTAATCAGGCTCCTTCCCTCAGAAGTGGCTTGTAGGCGCTTTGGTAGCTCTAAGTGCTGGTAAAAAGTGCTTTTCTCACAGAACCACTGGAAAGATTCCTGGGCCAGAAAACGTGCTCTTGAAAGTGGCATGGCCAGAGAGGGATCTAGGTGGTGGTGCCACCTCTTCCTGCCACAGGTTTCATGGCAGGTAAGCTAGAGGCAGCAGTTCCCTCTCTGGCCTCTGGATCACAGCAGCCTTGGGGTACCCCTGCTGTTCCCAGGTCATTCTTCTACTTTTGTCTTACAGGCCTCATTTTCCTACCCCTCTTTTTGTAAAAATAAAAGTTAAGAGTCTCAAAAAACTTATCATTTTCAATACAGGGTTTTGATTTTTTATTAAACCCATTCAATAGGATTAGATCAGAGGAAGTAGAGTTCTTTAGATTGTTCATAGGAAGAGACAGAAGTTGGTCCCTTCGTCCCCTCACCTATAAAATGAGAGGATTGGACTCGATAACTTCAAAGCTGACTCGCCCTAATACTCCAGAATGAAATGATCCAAAGGTGCAACTGCCCTGACCATGTCAGGCATTGTAGAGGAAAAGAAAAAACTGAAAAGAACCCTGTGAAGTTAGGCAAGCTATCTGGAGCTGTAGTGCTGAAATCCTCCCTCTTTTTCTTTCCACAGCTTCTAGAACTCCTCTCCAGAGCTACTCTCAAGTTATGTCCAGGGGACAGGCCCCTTTGGCTCCAATCCACACTCCTGAACTTTAAGGATCGTTGGACTGTCCTTTTCTCTCTGGCCAGCGCAGCACTCTTCCACGTTCACAGGACAGCCACCTGTAGACACACCCCTCGTGTTAGCCACCAGAAGGCTCACAGCCAGGTGGGAGTGGACACAGAAGGTGTCAGCTCCATAGGTACAGTGAGGCCCCTGAGTGGCCTTGAGAAAGTCACTCCCACAAGCCTTCCCTCCAGAAGAAGGCATCCCAAATGCAAAAGTACAGATTCCATCGTTTATTAGCTGCAGAATCTTGAGCAAGTTCCATAACCGCCTCTCTGAGCCTCTTCGGTAAAGCAGGGATTATAAACCCACCTCACAGGGCTGTTGTGAGGATCAAATGAGTTGATTTAGGTAAAGCACCTAGGACATGGCATGGCACCTAGTAAGCACTCAATAAATCACTCAGCTCCTTTCCCTATGTTGTTTCTTTGAATTATCTGAAAGGATCAATGGAGTCAGATACCCAGGAAATTTCCATTGGTAGTTATTTTTTATTTCTCAATTGAGATTCAATTTATGGAAGTCTAAATTTAAAAACCTAATTTTCCCTTAGGCTTTTAAGTTCAACTTAAAATCTCTTATTCTATTGACAAACCTAGTATCAAACAGGTTTTTAAAGAGATTTTTACAAAATTAGGTTTCTTTAAACATTTAAAAGTGGGTTTATAAATCTAATATATTCTAATTTCTTTCTTTTTTCCTAAATATTTCAACGTATATTCCAGTTATTTATTGCCGTGTAATACCCATGTCTAAAATAATGACTTAAACTTGTCATAATAATTTATTTTGGTCATGAATATGGGTCTTGACTGAGCTCAGGTGGTTCTCACTCAGGGTTTTTCATTCTGTTGCAGTCATCCGCTGCGGCTAGAATCATCTCAGAGCTTGGTTATTCACCTACTTAGGACCTAATCTGAGAAGGTTCA
Organism: Lepilemur ruficaudatus; assembly: GCA_963574885.1. Taxonomy (NCBI): domain Eukaryota; kingdom Metazoa; phylum Chordata; class Mammalia; order Primates; family Lepilemuridae; genus Lepilemur; species Lepilemur ruficaudatus. The sequence continues at coordinate 1,368 of CAUYRT010045205.1, read as the reverse complement.
TACAGCTGAGGGCAAACAGCTGGAGATCTCTCTCAATAGTTTCTTCATTTTTGTTGCTGTGTGCTCAGTTGTATGAATACATCACTATTTATCCATTCTACTATTGATGGGCATTTGGATTTGGATAGTTTCTAGCTTGGGGCAATTACAAATAGTGTTGCTATGAACATTCTTGTACATATCTTTTGGTATACATATGTATACATTTCTTGGGTATATACATAGGAGAGGAATTACTCAGACATTAGTTATATACATATATTCAGCTATAGCAATACTGCCAAACAGTTTTCCTAAGTGATTGTACCAATTTACATTCCTACTAGGAAGATGTAAGAGTTCCAATTGCTTCTCATCCTCCCCAATGGTTGACATTTTTTCCCCCATTTTAGCCATTTGGGCATATGCAGCAGCATATCATTGTTGTTTTAATTTTCATTTCCCTGATCCTGATGAATAATAAGGTTGAGTACATTTTTTTTTTTTTTTGGCCATATGGATATGTTCTATTGTGAAGTGTCTCTTCTAGATTTTTGTCCATTTCTCTATTTGTTTGTGTGCTTTTTCTTATTGACTTAAAGGAATTCTTTACATATTCAGGTTAAAAGTCCTTTATTGGTTATATGTACACATATATGTATATACTCAAATATATTCTACTTTGCTTACCTTTTTTTCTCTAAATTAGGTCTTTTGATGAACATAAGTTCTTAATTTCAATGTAATAGTTTATCAGTCTTTTTCACTATGATTAGTGCTTCCTGTGCCATATTTAAGAAATGTTTTCTTCCTTTGAAGATATTCTCCTGTGTTACCTTCTTAGATGTTTTATTGTTTTACATTTCACAGTTAGACCTACAGTCAACCTGGATTTGGTTTTTGTGTGTGGTATGAAAGGTCAAGATTCATTATTTTCCACACAAATGTCCCATTGACTGAGCACTACTTATTGAGACGATTGTCTTATCTCCACTAGTGTTCATTGTCTCCCTTGTTGTAAATCAAAATGTTCCTATATCTGTAGGTCTGTTTTTGGATTTTCTATTCTTTTCTATTGGTCTATTTTCCTATCCTTTGATGATGCCACGTAGTTGTAATTATTATAGCTTTATGATAAGTTTTGCTATTCTGATATTCTTCAAACATTGTTCTTCCAATCTTGGTTATTCTAGACCTTTCCCTTTGTATTTCCATAAAAAATATAGAATCAGCTTGCCAATTTTTTTTTTTTTTTTTTTTTTTGAGACAGAGTCTCACTCTGTTGCCCGGGCTAGAGTGAGTGCCGTGGCGTCAGCCCAGCTCACAGCAACCTCAAACTCCTGGGCTCAAGCAATCCTTCTGCCTCAGCCTCCCAAGCAGCTGGGACTA
>CAUYRT010045204.1:0-53087 GCA_963574885.1 Lepilemur ruficaudatus | reverse complement strand
GGAAGCCGAGGCGGGTGGATCGCTCAAGGTCAGGAGTTCGAAACCAGCCTGAGCAAGAGCGAGACCCCGTCTCTACTAAATATAGAAAGAAATTAATTGGCCAACTAGAAATATATAGAAAAAATTAGCCGGGCATGGTGGTGCATGCCTGTAGTCCCAGCCACTCGGGAGGCTGAGGCAGAAGGATCGCTTGAGCCCAGGAGTTTGAGGTTGCTGTGAGCTAGGCTGACGCCATGGCACTCTAGCCTGGGCAACAGAGTGAGACCCTGTCTAAAAAAAAAAAAAAAAAAAAAACTTTACCATTACTTAAAAATGTTACATCTCAGTGTGAAGATAAATACTGTCCTTGATTGGTTGACATAAGGAGAATGGATGTGAAGATAATTTGAAATCATACTCACCTCTGAACAATTATTTGGCTAAACAGGAAGAAATGTCAGAATGAACAAAGAGTTTTAAAAATGAGACTGAAAAAACTTAGTTACCATACTTCATTCATAGAGGGAACTTTTCCTATAATTTTGTTCATGATGGTAATAATCTTTTCTCATTTAAAGTTTTACTGTTTTCGGCCAGGCATGGTATAATCCTAGCATCCTAGCACTTTGGGAGGCTGAGGCAGGAGGATTGCTTGGGGCCAGGAGTTCAAGACCAGCCTGAGCAAAATAGTGAGACCTTGTCTGCAAAAATACAAAAAATTTGCTGAATATGTTGGTGCACACCGTAGTCCCAGCTACTTGGGAAGCTGAATCAAGAGGCTCTCTTGAGCCCAGGAGTTTGAAGTTGCAAGGAGCTATAATCGCAGCACTGCACTCTAGCCTGGGAAACAGAGTGAGAGACCCTGTCTCAAAAAAAGAAAAAAAAGAAACAAAGTTAATTTTGGATCTTGAAAAGCAGAATCTTCTATGTGTCAGAATTGACAGATATGTTTGTTTTAGTGTTCTAATTGAGGCTAATAAACGCGATGACATGCAACATGTCTGTTAGTAAATTCAGAGTTATTAATTGGGATAGCCTTTTAGTTGAAAGTGAAGAGTGGAGTCTTAGCCTTTATTCCATTTTACCTCTTAATATTATTCTCTCCTCTGTTCTGTCTCCAACCAATCTTATTGGAATTACTCTTTTATGTTCCATAGGCAGCTGTTATATAGCACTTATTCCATATAGCTGTTTTCTGTTAATCAAAATGTTAGATGCTTATAATTTCTTGAAATGTGTTCTGTGATTTCAGAACCAGTTAGGCCTTTCTCTACCCTCTGTTTACTATTGACTAGTTTACAGAGAAACTTTGCATGTCAGTTTTATAAAGCATGCAAAACATTGCAGACGTGTGTCCAAGACCATTCATGCCAAGGGGCCCATAGGAATAGTGTGTAAGGAAGTTATGTAAAGAGATGAGTACAGTCTCATTTACAGTTCAACAATTTGAGTGTGTAAGGTATTTTTCTAAACATTGGGGTTATGAAGGTGAATCATGTTTTTTGTTTTCCTAAACTTTTTTTCATTCTCTGGAAAGAAACAGTTGAAAGTAAGTGGTAGCAATAGGATTGGGGTCAGGAGAAGGGAATAATAGAAAAGTGGTAGGAAGAAAAAGCTTTGCTTTCATAAGCAGCAGTAGTGTCCTAAAATTTGCCCTTACTCAATCTCTGAACTGCTTCTAAATTATCCTCTCCCCCTTACGTTTTTCCCTAATGTGTTTCTAGATAATCTGTTGTGGATCAGATGTGATGAACCCTCCAAAGGGTTGACGAAATAGGCACATGAATTGGATTTCTTTAGTTATTTTTGTATCTGTAGTCAGATATTATATACATTGTATAGCCTACCATCCAAGTGAGTTTACATACACATCATGTGTTTTTTTTGTTAGGGACTTATCTTCAGAAGAGGAAAGATTTATGAAACCCAAAGTAACAATGATAGCTTGGAATCAGAATGATAGCATTGTTGTCACAGCTGTGAATGATCATGTCCTCAAAGTGTGGAATTCTTATACTGGACAACTTCTTCATAACTTGTTGGTAGGTAATTTCTATACAATATGACAAATCAGATTATTTGTACTACAATCTTACTTTTGAAGCTATAAAATTACTATCCTTGAATAAGTTTCTTTCATTTAAATTGTTGAATGACTACACATTTTTATGTATAAATTATTATCATTAATAGATTTTTAAAAGCCCTTATATGCTGTGTGTTTTTAAATTTTCAACTTGTAACTTGTAAACCCTCCTTAATGTTATGACTTTGTTGAATAAAGGGACATGCTGATGAAGTATTTGTTTTGGAGACACATCCCTTTGATTCCAGAATTATGTTATCTGCAGGACATGATGGCAGCATATTTATATGGGATATTACAAAAGGCACCAAAGTGAAACATTATTTTAATATGGTAAGTGATGCGAAGTATCTCTTTATGCATGCTTGCATTAGAGTATTTGGATTATTAGGTTTAGCCAGATACTGATCTGCATGTTTTGACAGTTTGTATTTCTGTAAATGAGGATACTCAAAGCCTAATAAATACCTGATAACTGTGTGTACATACAGAAAAAACATTTTTATATAACTGATTTATATGAGGAAAAGTTTTTCAGAAGTTAGCTGCTCAGCTTTTGGTATGCTGTGTGCTTAAATTGACAAAATTATGGTAATTATACAATTTTGTCACTATTTGAATTTATTGAAATTTGATAATAAAAATATAAAAAATAATTTTTAGCAAAATAATACTCAGTAATGGAATGTTATTCAGTAAACATCCCTAGGTGGTTGATGTAGAGATTAAACATCATTGAATTTTTCCAGCCATTTTTTGGCACATATATATTCTAGAACCAAGTTAGGATCCTATTGTACATTTTTAGAATTTCTCTTACATAACCACAGTATAGTTACTCATCAACAAATCTAACATTGATGAAATGTGCTACCTATTCCAGATCTATATTTAAATTTTGTCAGTTGTCCCAATAATGTCTTTATAGGTATATTTTGCCCCTTAGACCAGGATCCAGTTGAAGCTAATCCATTGCATTAAGTGGTTATGTATCTCTAGTTTTCTTTAATTGTCAACAGCACTCAGGCATTTTTTTTCTTTGTTGTCGATCAACTTTTTTTTTTTTGAAACAGAGTCTTCCTCTGTTGCCCTGGGTAGAGTGCAGTGGTATCAGGATAGCTCGCTGCAACCTCAAACTTCCTGGGCTCAAGTGATCCTCCTGTTACAGCCTCCTGAGTAGTTGGGACTATAGGCACAGGCGTGCACCATGGCACCTGGCAAATTTTTCTATTTTTAATAGAGACGGGGACTCTCTCTTGCTCAGGCTGGTCTTGAAATCCTGAGCTCAAGCAATCCTCCCTCCTCAGCCTTCCGGAGTGCTAGGATTATAGGCGTGAGCCACCTTGTCGGTCTGCCCATCAACTTTTGGTGAGCATAGGCAAGTAATGTCACAGAATGTTCCTCTGTTTTGTCAGATATTTCCTTTTTTTTTTTCTCCTTAAACAAAACGGGGCCGTGCCCTGTTGCCTAGGCTCTGGAGTGCTGTGATGCAGTCCTCGGTCATTGTAACTACTCACTGTAATCTCAAAACTCCTGGGCCCAGGCTATCCTTCTTCCTCAGTCTCCCAAGTAGCTGGGACTGTCGGTGCTCCCCACCACACCCAGCTAATTTTTTTTGATTTTTGTAGAGACAGGTCTTGCTGTGTTGCTCAGGCTGGTCTCAAACTTCTGGCCTCAAGCAGTACTCCTGCTTTGGCCTCCCAAAGTGCTGGATTACAGGTGCAAGCCACCGCCCCTGGCTTGTCTGATATTTTTTGACGATAGATTCTGTTCCATATTTTTTTGGTGTAGTAAAACGAATGATTTTGTATCTTTCATCATATTGTGACGTACATGGTATTTATTTTGCCCATTATTGGTAGTGATAATTTTAAATACTTGGTTAAGATGGCTTCTGCCAGATTTCTCCACTGTAATTATTTTCCCTCTTTTAAATCATTCTTTTCAGTAGCTCTTTTTAGACTATAAATATCTTATTTCTCATTAACCTTTTATCCACAAATACTCGCATCCATTGATGATTTTCTAATTGTGTCTTTCTTTTCATATTCATGAGTTGGCATCCTTGCACATAGTTTTGTGATTATTTTATGTAAAATCTTTTTTTGAAATACTTAAATATTGTAAAAGAATTTACAAATATATTTTTGAGTATAAACTCAGCCTGTCTCAGAAGAAAGTAACTTATGTAATTTCCTATTATTGATTATTTAAGTGGTTTGTAAAATACGCGTGGCAATAACACTTTAGATATCCTTGTGCGTGATTATTTCCTTAGGTTAAATTCTGAAGGAATTATTGTGTAAAATAGTTTTAACATTGTTAAGGCTTTATATGTGAGATAGGTTTTGTGAAATTACTCTTCACAGTTTATATTGAGTTCTAATTCAAAGTGTAATTAATTTTTGAGGCAGTATAGTAGCAGCCTATAGATGAGTGGTTCTTAGACCTTTGATTGAAGGCCATCTAATCCATGTTGTTCACATGTTGGTTTTTTTTAACCTTAAAATTTTTAATATGTTCATTCTGGACAGTTTCTTAACAGTTTAAAATACATTATTTATTAAGATTAAATACACTCTAAAACATTTTGAATAGCCATCACCAAGCTACAAATACTTAAGTAGACATCTTTGAAAGCTGCATCTGTATATATTCAAGTTATTGGAAAAAAAATTGAATACTGTGTAATTTTTCTACGGTTATAAAATTCATAGGGATACATCCATTATCTTAACTATCCTTTAAAACTCAATTAGAATATTACATCCTGAATTTAACTTACAAAACAAAGAACCACCTTAATTTAGGCTTTAAGCAGAATATAAGATAAACAACTTCTAAGCCAAAGAATAATCTGAAAAAAGTCTCAAGTGGGCAATAATGATCCTATTTCCAGTCAGACACCAAAAATCAGCCTTGTTTATTGAGTTCTCCTCGCTTTTACTGCTCAGCTGAGAGAGTCTTAATTCTGAACATACTACTCAGGGTTGTCAATTACTAACAGAAACAGTATTTCATAAATACATAATAAACTTTAATGTGACATTGAATTGTTCTCCAGGCACAGTTGCAGGTTGCATTTTGTCAGGAATCATTGTATAGGACTCTTCAAACTACAGGTAAAAACCCAAGTCTGGCTTGCTTTGCTTAGATAGGTTTGCCCACTTGGGTGAACATTCTTCTTAGCGAGTATCCTTAGAAAAGCTCTTGGTACAGTTAGGTCCACATGTATGATGTATGGTCTTCGGCTTGCCAGCTTTGGGCTCTTGCTACCCCCTCCCCACCTGCCTCTGCTTTACTGTGACTGGAGGCCTTAGGCCAGGGGTGCAAAGTGGTACAAAGGTGCAGGTGCAGCAGAAGTGGCTCCTGGAAGGACCACGTGGATAAGTCTGTGTTCCCATGTTTTAATGATCAATTGGAGGGAAAAAATATACATTTTTTCCCTCTTTTTATGTTATGAGGGAATACAAATTTATATTCATATCTTATTCAGCAGTATCTGAATATCCCATTAACTTTATTTTTTCCATGTTTGCTAATTGGCACCCATTTATGTGTAGTATAGCAGTAGTGAAGTGTCACTTTTCAAGCGGTTACTCATTTGGACATGATATGAATTCGTTTTGGTAATTAATGAATGATTGATTTTTCCAACACTGTACACACTTGTCTTAAAGTTTAGTTATTGGAAAGTTAAAGGCCCAGACAACAAATATGCACAGCTTTTCACTGCAGAGTTAACCCAATAACTAACTTAACTATAAATTGATAATGTTAAATCTGTTTAAAAGGAAGAATAAAACAGTTTAAAAGTAAACTGTTTAACATGATACAATTAGAACATCCTTCCTGAAATCTGTGGTGGTTTGAAGTAAGGTAGCTGTAGCTGCTCGCATTTACATATATGTACCCTTGAGACTTGGCAGCATTGTTCAGTTTTGCATGGTGGTCAGTCATCTTAGTAGCGAGTTGAAGTAGAGCTCTCCTTAAATTCCAGAAAAGTGTTGATTTTAGTTCATGAATACCAAACTTTGTTGATCTTCAATCATTTACCTACTAGATTATTATCCTTTTATTATGTATTAAAACAAAAGTTTATGAAATTGCTTGTCACTCACTTGTAAGAAGTAAAGGAAGACTTCACTTTGGATTGGTTTATTAGCCTTCATTTGATCATGTGGAGAAGTAATGCTTAGAAGATCTTTCAAGATTTTTTATCTAGGCTAGTAGTATCTAGAATGAACTTTATTTTCTGATAATATTAGTTGATGTATATGCTTAGTACAAAATTTGTTTTAAATTTTTTTTTTCAGAAGGGTTATATTGTCACATGTTACCTACATTAAAACAGTTTATATAGCAAAAGCACTTGCACAGAATTGGTCATAACTTGTTTCTCTCTGGGTTTTCTAGATTGAAGGACAAGGCCACGGAGCTGTGTTTGACTGTAAGTTTTCACAGGATGGACAGCATTTTGCATGTACAGATTCTCATGGGCACCTTCTGATATTTGGTTTCGGATGCAGCAAACCATATGAAAAGGTCATTTTAAATACTTTCTTGTAGCATGTAACATACACAGTTATAAGCTATGTTTTGGAAATATTTTAGCTGTACTGATTTGATTTCCTGTTCTTCTGATTTTAACTAACTGTTTAATATTTATTTTCTTTCACACGTACAAACCTCAACATGTTACCCTGTGAACTTCACTTTTCTAGATTCCAGACCAGATGTTCTTCCATACTGACTATCGACCACTGATTAGAGATTCTAATAATTATGTCTTAGATGAGCAAACTCAGCAGGCTCCTCATCTTATGCCTCCACCATTCTTGGTAGATGTAGATGGAAATCCTCATCCAACTAAGTATCAGAGATTAGTCCCAGGCCGAGAAAATTCTGCAGATGAACATTTGGTTCCTCAGCTAGGCTATGTGGCAACAAGTAAGTGTAATTTTTTTTTTTTTTTTAACTCTTTTAACTTTTTTTTTTAACTTTTTTGAAAACTTCAGAGTAATACAGAGAATTCCCTTACTGTTAGATTTACCAATTGTCCATATTATGCAATACTTGTTATCATTTACTGTATGTATATTGTTTTAACCATTTGAGGCTTAAGTTCAGGACCTCATACATCATTTACCCCTAAATGCATATTTTCTAAGAATGATACTCTCTTATGTAACCATAGACAGTTATCAAAATTAGGACATTTAACACTCAGTGCTATTATTAAATCTATAGTGTGTAATCACATTTTGCCAGTTATTCCAATAATGTCTGTTAAAGGGTTTTTTTCCTCCCGTGATTTCAGTTTGGGACCACATGTGAAATTTAGTTGTCTTATTTCCTTAATTTTTCTTTAATCTGGAGCAGGTTCTTAATTTTTAACTTTTCGCGATACTGATAGATTTGAAGATTATACATCAGGAATTTTAAACAGTACCTCAATTTGGGTTTGGCTAGTTCTTCTTGATTAGGTTCAGGTTATGCAATTTTGACAGAATACAACATAAATGATGTCCTAGTCTTTCTAGAGCATCACATCAGGATGCTTATGACTGTAGTTTGTCCAATTATGATTATAGTTTGTCCAATTATTGGTAATGTTTTCTTTGAACACTTGGTTAGTGCGGTGTTTGCTAAGTTTCTTGACTATAAGGTTACTATTTTTCTCTTTTTGTAATTTGTGGGGAGATATGTAAAGACCCTGCTCCTTGTCAAACTTTACGCATAAACTTTAGGATCCATTGATTTTTGCCTGAACTGGTTATTACTATGAAGGTTGCAAAATGGTTGTTTTCTAACTTCGTAGCACTCCATCAGATAACACTGCATAGGACTGTCCGTTACTCATCTTTTATTTATTGATGTGGTTCATTAAGTTTTAGTATGGACTCACGGGTAGTTATATAGTGGGTTATAATTCATTACTGTCATCATTTTGCAGCTCTTATTTTCCTTTGATTTGACTTTGAGAACCTTTTCAAGCTGTCCTTTCTCAAGTCCTTATTAATTTTCAGTCACTTCCTTCATTTTCCGGTTCAAGATATTCCAGGCTTGTCTTGTATTTTCTTTGTCCTAGCCAAATGCAGAGTTCTTTGTGTTAATAGCAGTGTAGTTACAGTATTTCTCTCTGCAGATATTAAGCAAAGAAAAAGTGCTATTTTGTTTGGATGAGGTTTAATTTACTGCAGCTAAATTGCCAACTATATTTAAGGTTAAAGCTTAATGTAAATCACTACATGTTTACTATTTCAAATGTTTATTTTTTATTAGTTTTATTGAAGTATAGTTTATATATAACCGAATTCACCAATTTTAAGTATACAATTCAAATGCATTTTGACAAATATTGAACAATATCTCCCTCTTGCTGGTTTCAAACTCCTGACCTTGAGCGATCCATTCGCCTCGACCTCCCAGAGTGTTAGGATTACAGGTGTGAGCCACCGCGCTGGGCCAGATAACTTGTCTTTTAATTGGAGTTTGTAGACCATTTACATTTAATATTGTTAGTGTGATAAGGTTTGAATCTACCATTCATTTTCTCTTTATCCGTTCTGTTCTTATTGCATTTTTCTTTTTCTGCCTTCTTTTTGGGAGTGATTATTTTGTAGTGTTCCATATTGTAAGAGGAATTGGCCTGGGGGAAAAAATAGTCTTTGGAGAACTGAAACTTGCATTCCCACCTCAGGCCATTGGTAGGGAGGAACAGGGAGAAGGCCTTTATTATTATCCTAGATGGTGCCAACCCCACCAGATGGGTGGCTGGCAGAATTCACAGGCTTTGTCTTTGGCGGAGATGGGGCAGTTAGAATAGTTAACCACAGTAACTGCCTGAAGCTGAGAACCCTCCCTTTTAAAAGTTCTGTATTTCTGGCCGTGTTCAGGAAAAATTTGATTTTTGAGATGATAGTCTGTCTTTTTCCTCTCTTTGCTAGCAAAGGCAATAAAACTTTTTCCTCCTCCCCAAAAACATTTGTCATCGTTCTTCTGATTAAGCCTCATGGACAAATGCCAGGCTTTTGGTAACAGGAGAACTAGAGTTGTCTTTTGTTGAAAGCCTAAAAGGTCTTTATCTCTCTTTTTTGTTAAGACAGTAGATAAGAAATTAAGTCACTGATTTTCTCTACGTCAGAAATCTCCCACAGTTGCTCTATTCCAGTCAGAGACCTGGGAAATAAAATTTTCGAGAAATACATTGAGTATAAATAAATAAAGGGGCAGGCTGTGGCTCACACCTATAAACCTAGTACTCTGGGAGGCAGAGGCCAGAGGAGTGCTTGAGGTCATGAATTTGAGATAAATAAATGAAGGGCATTAGTGTGAAACAGTATAATAAAATTTTATAGAAATATGTTTCCATGCTTCACTTCTAGGGATTTCAGAGGCTTGGTTGAGGTTTTTGTGTTGTGTAGTCCCTTAAAGGAAGGATTTTTTTTTTTTTCCATTTCAGAATATTAGGGTACAAACATTTTGGTTACATGATTTGCTTTTGTGCAGTTTGAGTCAAAGTTGTAAGTGTGCCCATCACCAAGATAGTGTGCATTGTACCCATTAGGTGTATATTGACCTGTCCCCTGCTCCTTTGGTTTTTGTTGAGTTTTACTACCATATGTGCACATGGGTGTTGATCGATTAGTTGAAATTCAATATTGAGTACATGTGGTATTTGTTTTTCCATTCTTGTGATACTTCGCTTAGAAGAATAATCTCCAGCTCCATCGAGGTTGTTACAAAAGGTATTAATTCACCCTTTTTTTTTTTGTGGCTGAGTGTTACTCCATAGTGTGCATGTACCACATTTTATTAATCCACTAATGTATTAATGGGCACTTGGGTTGATGCCACGTCTTTGCAGTTGTGAATTGTGTTGCAGTAAACATTTGCGTGCATAAAGGAAGGATAAGGAAGGGTTTTGTTTGCTTTGACTCTCTTCTCTGATTTAATTAGTTATGGAGGTGTAGGGCATCTTTTTTTTTTTTGAGACAGAGTCTTGCTCTGTCGCCTAGGCTAGTGACATCAATCAGCCTACCTCACAGCAACCTCAAACTCCTGGGCTCAAGCAATCCTCCTGCCTCAGCCTCCTGAGTAACTGGGACTACAGGTGCATTCCAATACACCCGGCTAATTTTTTTTATTTTTGGTAGAGACAGGGTCTCACTCTTGCTCAGGCTGGTCTCAAACTCCTGACCTCAAGCAATCCTCCCTCCTCAGACTCCCAGAGTGCTAGGATTATAGGTGTGAGCCAACTCACGTGGCCTATGGTATCTTTTTAATTGTTTATTTTTTGAAAATGGGAATTCTGCCAGTTTTTAGTGTGTTTTTAATTGTAGTCTAATGAAAGCCTTTTTTGTTTTCAGCTCATATAATGATTATATATTTATTAATTGAATTTGTAGGTGATGGAGAGGTAATTGAACAAATTATAAGCCTACAAACTAATGATAATGGTGACCAAAGCCCAGAATCTAGTATTCTTGATGGAATGATTAGACAGTTGCAGCAGCAGCAAGATCAGAGAATGGGAGCAGATCAGGATACTATCCCAAGTGGACTTCCAAATGGAGAAGAAACACCCCGAAGAGGTAATAAACTATGAGAAATATTTTACTTTAATATGGCTGCACTGAAATTCAAGAGTAAATGAAGTCTTTGTCAGGTACGTGCAGTGTGAAAAACTTAAGTAAGCAACATATTTTTACAATTTCGATAATATGAAGGTAGCTATATTAGGTGTAAAGATGTTGTAGTAACAAATGGGCATTTGATTTGCAAGTGCTAGTAAAGGCTGCTGAAACCTTTTCTGCTCTAAAAATAGAGTATTTACAAAATTATATTAGACAGTTGCAAATAATAAAGTGTTTTTTTTTAAAGGAAAACTTAGTTCTAGCTTTCCGTTGACATTTCTAGTCTTTGAAAACCTGAACTGGGTAGAGTGGAATTTTTCTTACTAAATCAAAAGGCTTGAACAGAATTTTCAATGCTGAGGCCTTGATAGAGCAATGTTGAAAATAAGTAGTGGGAATAATTTAGAGTAAACTGGTGATTGTTATGTAAATGAGAACTGACCCTGGGAAAGGTAAATGTCTGCTGAAGATTAGAGACAATGCCATAAAATCCCAACAACAGTGAGTGCCACAAAGACATTCCTTACCACAAAGGCAATCCCTGCCATCTCAAACCTGCCTGGGGCAGTTAGCCACCAATTTAAATATCTATATGTTAAAAAATCATTTTGACCAAATGTTTCTACTTGGTTGTGGGAGAATTTGCCTTTTCTTCTATGTCGATGCTTGTGTTTTTTTTTTTTTTTTGAGACAAGGGTCGCTCACTGTCGCCCATGCTAGGATGCGGTGGCACCAGCCTAGCTCACAGCAACCTCAAACTCCTGGGCTCAAGCGATCCTCATGCCTCAGCCTCCCAAGTAGCTGGGACTACAGGTGTATGCCACCACGCCCATTTGAAATTTTTTTTTTTAGTAGAGATGGGGTCTCGCTCTTGCTCAGGCTGGCTATGTTTACTCTTAATTCTTGTTTTCTAATGGCAACTAATGGGAAAATAATTTATAGAAGTCTACTTTGAACAAATAATTCACTGCCAGGGAATGTGTGCCTTTATCTGGAGAAGGAAACTATTAAAATACATTTGCCTACTTATTTCCTAGCTCTTTATCACTCAGTATTCTCTGGATGGTTTCTTCAGGTCCCTGTCTGCCCTATTCCTTTTTTTTTTTTTTTAAATGTCTAATGCTTTAAGTTTTACTTCTTTCTTTTATATATTGAATTATTTTGTACAGGTACACAGAAGTGTCAGTCAACCCTTTGTTTATGACATTCTCTTACTGGGTCACACGTGGTCCTCTTTTATTTGTTTTAAATCATTGTAATAACCTACATTTATATTTATGTGGTCTTCCTTGATTTCCCTCTCCCAATATAACAGTTATCCTGGATCTTATGTAGGTCCTCTGTTTACCTTTTTAGCAATATAATTTTGATGTTTCTAAATGCATCATTAAAAAAATTTGTTTTTTGAACTTTATTGAAAGGATATTGGGTTGTATACATTCATTTGGGACTTTTTTTACATAATATATTTCTAAGATTGCTTTGCTGTTGTATCAGATTTGTTTGGTGTGTATTTCGTTGTGTGAATATATCTAATTATATTCATTCAGTGGGCATTTGGGTAATTTTGAGGTTTTGATAATTGTGAACAGAGATGGTATTAATAGTCTTATGTGTCTTGTATACATTTGAAAGAATTTCTCTTGACTGTTAATCTGGGGTGGAAATGCTAGATATAGTTATGTGAGCTTTCAACTTTGTAAGATTATGCCAAACTATTGTCCACAGTGGATATACAATTTCTACTCCCAGTAGCAGTACATAATGGATGTTGATTCACTTCTTCAGTATTTGGTGGTTTTAGATTTCTACCATTCAAATAGGTGTCAAATGGTAATGCAATTTGGATTTGAAATGTTTCTTTATCTCTAATAAGGTTGAATGTCTATTTTTTGGCCATATTTGTTTCCTGTTTCTTTTTTCCTTCTATTTATTTTACAGTGTTTAATCACATTTCTTATTTGAAGTTTTTTGGGAAACCTAATCCTGTATTGTCATGTCTATTGTTATATATCACTGTGTTATTTTGCATTATAACCTCATCTTGAGGAGGAAATTATCAGTGGAAATGATGTGCTACCAAAGTCAAGAACTTATCTTTCCAGATGGTTTGTTGGATATTACCAACCTGGGTCCTTTCTATAGTAAAATATTTTTATTTATATAAGAATCTTTATAGAACAACGAATTAAATATCTGACAAATTGCCTTTACTGAAAAGAACAAAATGGTATAAAAATCAGGCTACTCCAAAGACACGCGGTTACTACACACAGGGTAACCTTGGTGGAAGACTATATTATGATATGTGGGTCCTGCAAGGACCAGTTCTTTCTGTAACTTAACCATTTTTGTAGTTTTTGGACCACATGGGTAAGCTAATTTTCAGCCCCTCAATCAAGATGAGGTACAGGCCCATGTTTGTGAATGCCTAGGAAAGATTTCCCCCTCTTATCTGAATTCAAGCTGAGGAGGAACAGTTAGTTGTCCGGTCAGCTTTTGCTAATAGGTGGATTAGAATTTCGTATAGGGAGTACCATAGCAAGTATTCAGAGTCTTTTTTTTTTTTTTAGGTGAGGATGGTGGGCTGTTTATTTACTGTGTGCTTGACAGGTCTAAGGTCTTTCTATGTGGACATTAAAACTGAAGCCCTGTGTTACTGATTTCGGCAACTTTTGTCAGGTTGTCGCAGATTCAGCTCATGATTTTCTTGTTCAGCTTCCTCCTTGTTTTTAGCCTAAGGTGATTTACAGATTCCTTATTCATTTAAAAGTGTGTTCGTTATAATATACATGCATTTCTAGGTGTCTGTGGAGGGAAGTTTTTTCAAGTTACATTGCTAAAACACAAAGATGGTAATTTTCATGTTTCTAAGATTACTTTTGTCTGAACTTTATGGAATGGTACACAAATATTCCTTATTAATTGGTCATGAAAATCTTTTACTTGGAAAATTGAATTTACTTAATTGCTTTCTCTTGGGCTGGCTGGGGTTTTGGGGCCTTCAAAGTTAACTACGTCACAGATGAATTTAAAAAATTCTTACTGAAGTTATGCTGGTCTATTGACTATCCGAGTCTATTCACTAGGACTGTAAAACCTAATAGCTATATGAGGATTTTTTTCCTCTTAAACTTACAGTATAAGAATTTAGTTTTTCCAGTGTTTCTGTTGAGAATAATTATTCCTGTAGGAAGAGTGGAAGAATAATACAGTGAACACTCACACATTCTTTAACTAGATTCATTATTTTGATACTTTCGCTTTATCTCTTTTTTGTATGTGTGGGTGCATGTTCCTGTATGTTTTTTTCTGAAGCATTTGAGAGTAAGTTGAAGACTTATGACAATTTCTACCTTAATGTTTGCTCCTGTATCTTTCAAGTAGGAGGGACATCCTCTTTCATAACCATAACACCATGATGGCACTAAACAAACTTTATGTAGATACAGTAATGCTGTCTAGTTTACAGTTCTTAGTAACATTTCTGCAGTTGTCCCAATATTGTCCTCCTTCATGGCTGTTTTTAAAATTTAGGATTTAATCAAGCTCTGTTCATTGTATTTAATTATTATGTCTCTTTTAATCTAGAAAGTTACCTCCTAGCACTGGTACTTTGGAAGGGTTCACACCTGTTGTTTCACAGGATGGATGTCCCTTAATTTGGATTTGGCTGATTATTTCATGATGGATTCAGGTTAAATATGGTAGGCAGGAATACTGAGTAGTTACTGTTATATCCTCAGTGCCTCCTAGCAAGAGGCACGAGCTGCATTCTTCTGCACCTTGCTGTTTTCCCCTAACATATTTTAGGAATCAGTCCATGTCAATTCACAGTGTTACTCTTGATCCTTTTTATAGTTTTATACTACTCCACTGTGTAGAGTAACCAACCACCGTAATTTGTTTGTGGGCATTTAGGTTATTTCTTATACTTTGATATTATAAACATTCTTGTGATTAATATCCTTGTGCATGCTTTCTTTACCTTGGAGAATAACACTATGACTTGGGCAGTTAAATTTAGAATTTATATTTATTTCTCAATTCAAAAAATGTTTCTTCAACATCGGTATACAGTATTTTCATATAAATGTTTGCATTGAGAACAGGCATTTAATGCTATTTTTAGTTGGTGAAGCATTGTGTTCTGTAATGCAGATTGGTCCACATGATTGGTAAACAGAATTCAGTACATTGGAGAGTACAGAAGTTGTGTTTACTTGGAGATTTTTCCCTAGGCAAGAAGAGCTGGCATAGCTGGGGTAGAATTAGATAGCCTCCCACAGGAAAGGATATAGCCGTCAGTTTTTCTTGTTGCATTAGTAGCAGGAGCTCTTTCACAGTATATTTTAAGAAAACATTTTGCCTGGGACTTCTTCCCCAGTGGCTACCAGCTCATGGGAAGTTACCTGACCTCCATAACGGTAGCCGCTCGGGCTCAGAGCTTCGATGTTGCCTGCATTGCCTCTTAAGCCATTCACCCAACTCCGGTTTAAGAGCTGCCAGCATTTCCTCCCAGTATTTCATTTGTGTGAATTTTTAATATTCCCTTTGGCAGCTGCCTGCCTGATGGCTCATATTATCCTTTTTTTTTTTTTTTTTTTTGAGACAGTCTCTTGCCCAGGCTAGAGTGCAGTGGCATCAACCCAGCTCTCCACAACCTTAAACTCTTGGGTTCAAGTGATCTTCCTGCCTCAGCCTCCAGAGTAGCTGGGACTGGAGGCTTGTATCACCTCACCCAGCTAATTTTTTTCTATTTTTTTGGCTGGATTGGGGGACTGTCTTGCTCAGGCTGGTCTCAGACTTCTGGCCTTAAGTGTCCAGAGTGCTAGGATTAGAGAGATGTGAGCTGCTGCGCCTGGCCTCACAATTAATGTTGTAAAAGTTTTTGTTGTAAGGCACTTCAGTCTGAGGACTCTGTCTTCACTGCTGATTTTTTCAAAAGACATTTTTTAAGTATGCAGTTCTGAAGAAGGCAGGGTTTTCAGGAATGCACATATAATGGAAATGCTTGTACATTTTACAATTTCAGAAAGTATAAAAATTGAAATTGAGATTTAGTAGTTAATATTTGTCCAGTGTTCTCCATTTTGAACTTAGTCATGTTAAGGTTTTCCTGACAAAGTTTGTTTAGTAGATCCTTCTTTTGTTTATTTTTGGTATGTATCTTAGTAAGAGCAATGCATGCCTATTATGTGCTAATATATTTTATTAGTTTGAGATTGTTTTAGAATTATTTCTTGATAATTTTTTCCTAGGTTTTAGAAGACTTAGCTTAGACATCCAGTCCCCTCCAAATATTGGTCTACGTCGTAGTGGACAAGTTGAAGGTGTTCGTCAGATGCATCAGAATGCCCCACGTAGTCAGATTGCTACAGAGCGTGACCTGCAGGCTTGGAAACGAAGAGTGGTTGTACCAGAGGTACCACTAGGCATATTTAGGTTTGTTTTAGAATATCTATTTATATTGTTACTTCTGTCTATGAAAATATATTCATGTGGTTATTTATGCATCCTTTTCTCCATTAATTGTGTAAAAGAATTGCATAAATATATTCTAGTAATGTGTGGGAATCTATTTTAATTGTGGTAGGGAAATTTTCGAAATTATTCTCTTTTTTACTTTGGTAAATTTTTTCAGAGCCAGTCTTTTTCATCTATACAAATACCCATTTTTCTCCTTTCAGTATTACTTTGAAGGAAATTGCAGACGTAATAGTATTTCCTACATTAGTATTTTAGTATGTATTTTTAAAAGATAAAGAATTGCTTTAAAATATAACTACAGTGCTGTTACCATACCTTAAAATAAACTGTTTCTCAGTGTAGCCAAATATCTAGCCCATGTTCATTTTTATTTTTTAATTTTTTTTAGATAGGGTCTTGCTGTGTCACCTGAGCTACAGTGCAGTGGAGTCATTGTAGCTCACTGTAACCCCAACTTCCAGGGGTCATGCGATCCTCCTGTCTTAGCCTCCTGAGTAGCTGAGACAACAGGCGTGTGCCACTACAGCTGGCTAATTTTTAAAATTTTTTTTAGAAATGGGGTTTTGCTATATTTCTCAGACTGGTCTCGTATTCCTGACCTCAAGTGATCTTACTGTGTAGGCTTCCCAAAGTGCTGGGATTCCATGGCGCCTAGCCTCAGTCCATGTTTAAATTTCCAGTTGTCTCAAATATCATAAATGTTTTCAGTTTTTTGCAAGACCTTCATAAGTGGTATAATTCTTTCAAAAGGCACTCAAAATATCTAGTTTTGATTTTTATTATGTTAGCAGCCATTGATGCTTAATGCCTAGATTCATTAATTCATTAAGTTTTAGAAATCAGTGTTATTTTAACTCTGTTTTGTTTTATTCTTCAGGTATGACCAATTTGTTTTTCATTGTATAAATCATGTTGCTGGGATTTAAATTATTTCTGATATTCTTTTTTTTTTTTTTTAATCCATAGAACTTGGCTTGATAAGATACTCCTTATTTATTGATGTTAAAATTGTCTTTTCTTTGGCTAGGAGGAGCCCAGAAGCTCCTCAGTCTTTTCAAAATGACTGTAATAGTCTTCATAGCATCCTTACTGTCAGGCATGCTAAGATGTTATAGTTCATCTTGTAAATGTTTTTACCTAGACCTGGAATTAGCACTGTTATTTTTTAGTGAGAAATGATATTTCATAATTACAGTCTGGGCAGTAGGATCTTTTCCACTGAGTTGTAATATACTGATTTTGTATTAACATTGAAATAGAAGCAGCAAATACTTTTTTCAGTGATACCCCAAATGCTTTAGTATTCTGTCAAGTTTGTGTCTCAGAACAACTAATATCTTGAAGATAATTTTGTAAATTTATGTGTTTAGTCAGAAGAGTTTCAGTGATTGGTCAGTTAATATATTGGATAGTACTTATATATTGTATGGTGAATTTGAGAAAGTTTTATAAGTACACAGTAAAATTTGAAAAACAAAATCTGGACTTGTGATGAGAAAAATACAGGAAATCACTATTGTGTATATAGCATGCTTTAAGTAAGCCTTAAATTTGTGTGTGAGTTTCATGGTCATTAGAAATCAAAGTATCATTTTGGTATACTTTTCATTGTCAAAACCAAGAGAAGCAAATGAGTATCAGGAGAGAAATACCTAAGAATAATTTCTTAAGCACATAAGGATTTATTTTCTTAGCTAAAGGAAGACTGGAAATAGATCAAGGCTGGACTCATGCTTTAACAACTAATCAGGAACTTAGGCTTCTGTGTTTTTGATCTACATCTTGGAGTTTGGTTGGCTTCTAATCTGAAGGTCACCCCATAGTCCAGAATAGCTACTGAAGCTCTAGTCATCACATATCTGTATTTATGATGTAGGTTGAGATTTAGGATGGGCAGATGACAAAAAGGACATTTCTAGTCATGGGAACTTCTTTCAGCAGCTGCATGGCGTTTCTTCTTATAACCCATTGACCGGAATGATGTTGTTGGGCCATACTAAGCTAATGAGACTAGGTAACACAGTTTCTATTGGGGGCAGTAAAGAACCTAGATAAGAATTGGGATTCTGTTTATAGGGATGAAAAGGAGAATGGATTTTATGAGTCAGCTCTCTGCCATAATATAATTTTCACAAAGAAAAACCTAACTCTTTCTAGCATTGTATTTTAAATAAAACTCACATGGGATTTTATAAAGGAGATACCAATTGAAATGTGATCAGTGCCCTTGGCAATATTCCCCATAGTGGAAACAAGGCTGAATTTTGCATAATTGTGTATTAGATTGTCATTTGATATGGATCAAGAGAATTTAAAAATTTGTTTTCTGACTACTATAAAAGTATTATGTGTCCATTGTGAGAAATGTAGATAATAAAAATGTGAAGATAAATGACCTTACTGTGCAGAGAGCTATGAGCTACATAATGCTTATAGCTCTGCACAGTAGGATCATAATACTTAACAATAGAGATGACTCTTTTTGGGGCTAATGTTCAGGAATATAGTTTGTCTTGGTCCAATAACAGTAGAATTTATATATACTCTATGACCTTTTGTAATACTACTTTTCTTAGTTGGCCAACTCAGGAGACGAATTGCACACAGTTGAAAATGACTCTTAATGTTGAGTGTTCCTGTACTGTGTTGATTAAGAATGAATTGTATACAGTATTTCATTGTCAAAACAAAGGGAAGCATACAGATAGCAAGCAGGACTTTCATTTGGCTGCAAGTTAAAAACCTCATTATACATTTCCTTAAACACACATGGAAGTGGTGAAGTTGACAACTTGTGAAGGGGTGACTATGATTTAGAAAATCCCCTGTAAAATAAAGTTCCACTGTAATCTGAGTGTGGGCTACCAGGTGTACCTTGAGGAAAAAAAGTGGTTTCCTTAGAAATCAGTTTTTATCCTTATAGCATTTGCTTTTATATTTAGTTGAATGTTCAGTTACATCTTGGTGTGTGGCCAAGATGTCAGTCTTAGAAATTTTTCCTTTGGTATGTTAATGTAAACAAAAACAAAGCCGTGTGTTTTTAAT
Organism: Lepilemur ruficaudatus; assembly: GCA_963574885.1. Taxonomy (NCBI): domain Eukaryota; kingdom Metazoa; phylum Chordata; class Mammalia; order Primates; family Lepilemuridae; genus Lepilemur; species Lepilemur ruficaudatus. The sequence goes on along the minus strand of CAUYRT010045204.1, from coordinate 33,848 downwards.
AATCAAATTGGAGGAGAAGGGACATTCAGTCTTTTCTGTGGAGAGGAAAAATGATCTTTGGTACCTTCTTCATGGTGGCAGGTCCCTTGTTTTGAAATTGGTTACAGTAACGTTATCTTTCTGTTGTAACATGTGAGTGAAATATAGGTGATTAGAAAAACTAGTAACATTGTCATTCTTGTTTTCTATAAATTATAAAATATGTAATTTGAATAAGTTTAGAGAAGGTGGATTCTGTTCTTACTTTTTCTTTAGAGAAAAGAATTATCTTGGAAAACAAGGGGATGTTTTGAGAAGCTAGTGTGGGAGATCCTGTTCGAATTGGTCCTAATAAGGTCAATCAGAATACAAATGAATGAATGATTTTTGTCAAATATGAGGACCTCCTAGCTGCCTCTGAGATTATTTATATTCATATAAATATGTGAATTTTTTATATTTAATTATAACATTTTGCTTTATCTTTAGGAATTTTGTGTATTTTAAGGGTATATAAACTTGATGATTCCTAGAATCATGATTAATTTTTATTCCTTATATCCTTTAGTTATCCATCAGTTTAGTAACTAATATAAATGGGTGTTTAAATTTGCAGGAAGCTGGAAGACTTCCGATTAGAGAAAGGTGAAGAGGAAAGAAATCTTTATATAATAGGAAGAAAAAGGAAGACTCTCCAGCTCTCACAAAAGGTAACCTAAATTCTGTTTTCTCTTTTTTTTTTTGAGACAGGGTCTCACTCTGTTGTCCGGGCTAGAGTGCCATGGCATCAGGTTAGCTCACAGCAACCTCAAACTCCTGGGCTCAAGCGATCCTCCTGCGTCAGCCTCCCGAGTAGCTGGGACTACAGGCATGCGCCACCATGCCCGGCTAATTTTTTCTATATATTTTTAGTTGGCCAATTAATTTCTTTCTATTTTTAGTAGAGATGGGATCTCACTCTTGCTCAGGCTGGTTTTGAACTCCCGACCTTGAGCGATCCACCTGCCTTGGCCTCCCAAGAGTGTTAGGATTACAGGCATGAGCCACTGTGCTCGGCCTAAATTCTGTTCTCTTATTAAATTAGAAATTAAATTGAAATTTAGAATTTTCTTTCTGATTTACAAAAATATTAGTAACTTTCATCTGAAGTAGGATATTTTTTGCTTAAGGTCTTCTGTTTTGGACTTAAAATAGGTAGATTTAAGGTTGTACAGTTGTTAGGAGGGAGTGGTTGAAAACTTGAGGGAAATTGCCTATTGCCTAACGGTGCTATTGAGTTCTTAATTTTAGTCACTATATTTTTTGGTTCTCAATTTTCATTTTTTTTTTTTTTTTTTTTTTTTGGTGAGAGAGGAGGGAAATTTTCAGTTTTCTGCTAAAGTTCTCATTTTATTAATAATTACTTAAAAATTACGGCCAGGTGTGGTGGTTCACGCCTGTAATCCTAGTAATCCTAGCACTCTGGGAGGCCAAGGCAGGTGGATCGCTCAAGGTCAGGAGTTTGAAAGCAGCCTGAGCAAGAGCGAGACCCCATCTCTACTATAAATAGAAAGAAATTAATAGGCCAACTAAAAATATATAGAAAAAATTAGCCGAGCATAGTGGCACATGCCTGTAGTCCCAGGTACTCGGGAGGCTGAGGCAGAGGGATCACTTGAGCCCAGGAGTTTGAGGTTGCTGTGAGCTAGGCTGATGCCACAGCACTCTAGCCCGGGCAACAGAGTGAGATTCTGTCTGGAAAAAAAAAAAAAATTAGCGACAGTTATTTTGAAAACTGAGGTCTGGTAATTTCATTTTTTCAATGTCATGCTTCCCTGTGGACCATTTACCATTGCCTGTTGATTTTTCTCATTTTTTAAAATCACATTTTCTTTGTTGTCTGTTTTTTGATTGAATGTTGAATGTTATGAAAGAACTGAAGCGGATAGAATGGCATTTCGTCTCTGGAGAAAATTTATATTTGCTTCTGGCAGGCTCCTAGGGCCACTCGCAAGCCTACATTGCCTTATCCACGATGAAGGCGGATTAGTTACTTGGATTACTGTTCTATGTATGGTTCACCTACAAGTCTAGGTTATAGCCCTCTAGGCAACAGCTGAAGCCTGGGGGGATTCTCCTACACATAGACATCGGTGAATTGTAATTTTTCTTAGCCTAACTCACGAGTTAGTCTGTCATTTTTTGGTTGCTTGATAAATTTTTTAGCTCCCTCTTATTGATGAAATTCTAGGGTTTTAAAAAAATTACCATCTTTTTCCTGGCTTGGTCCTGTAATTCTTCCAGCCCTTTAAGGTATATGTGTTGCCTTTTAACTGATTTGTTAAAAATATGTTTTGCCAGATTTTCTTGTTCATAGTGAAAGTGTTGACCCACCTGTGTTTACCTGTTATCATTCATGAAACTCATTAATGATTTTTGCTGAAATCAGTAATGATAAATTAAGGGAAGTTGAATTTGTTTTAACATCAGCCAATGATAGATACTGTTGGAATTCCAAAACAGACTAGTGTTCATCAAACAGATGGCACTCATGAAAATTGATTTGTGCATCAGTTCAAGAACTGTGTGCTTTCATTAGGAATTTCACGTATGACTTTGGTGTTTGAGGAATGGTCTTCCTGTTTAAAAAATTAAAACCAGTGTAGTTATTTGGCTTCTTTTGAAAGATTAGTCTGCTTTTAATAAAAATATGGTGTAAGAAATAACGAGCAGAACTGAAAAGTACTGACAACAGATTATCTAAAAATTTAAAACCTCAGAATAATTGCTTAATATTTGAGGATTATTTCTGATATTTCTCTATACCTCTATATGGATAGTGATATATTCCTTGAGATTGATTACACCATCATATGAATACATATTTTTCATTTCTGAGATTTACATTTTCAAAGCGACATCCTTTTCAGGTTATTGTTACTTTCTCTTATTTCATAGTAAACCACCTTACACCATAGTTTGGAGAATGCTCATATAATATGCCTCTTTGCATGTCTTCTAAGGACCTTAAAAGTGAAAATACCAAGCTTGAATTAAAAGTATATGGCAAAAATGTCATTTATTCAAGGATATTTTCTTTTGAAACAAAGCTTTATTTTTTTCCTTAAATCCTTTTGGAAACTTGATAAAATGCCCATTTTGTTCTTATTTAGGTGTTGACTTTTATTTGCGTATTTATGTTTCAGTCGGATTCTGCGGTTTTGGTGTCACAGTCTAGACAGAGGACATGTAGGCGTAAATATCCAAATTATGGTAGAAGAAATCTAAGCCAGCGTGAGTTATCTTCTGGAAATGAGTCTTCAAGCTCTGTAAGACACGTGAGTATACTACTTTAAATTGTATAAGATAATCTTAAACAAATTTGTCTAATTCTTTTTTTGTACATACCCCAAATTTATGTGAAAATATAGTATTTTATAGAGATTAAGATGAAATTTCACATTTTGTTTTTTTAAACAACCTTTAAACAATTTTGTTGACATTCACACACATTTGTGTACAATCCAATGTTTTGACAGATTGAGCATCCTAAATCTGAAATTTGAAATAATTCAAAATCTTAAACTGTTTCAATGCAGACAATGAAAGTCCAAATGAAATTCTCATTTGGAGCATTTCAGATTTTGGATTTTCAGATTTGAGATGCTAAACTGATAAGTATAAATGCAAATATTACAAAATCTGAAAAAAATTTTGAAATCCAAAACATTTCCGGTCCTAAGCATTTTGGATAAGGGATTCTCAACCTATGGTATATTAATAAGAGTTGTGTCACTTGTCACCACTATTCAATCTCGGAACATTTTCTTTGCCCCTAAAAGAAATGGAATACCTACTTGGAGTCATTCACTATTATCTCCCCCTTCCTAGCTCCTTGCAACTACTTAGTATACTTTCTGTCTGCATTTGCTTGTTCCGGACATTTCACATGAATGGGATCACACTATATGATTCTGTGACTGGCTTCTTTTTACACAGCATAATGTTTTCAAGTTTAGTCCATGTGTAGCATGTATCAATACTTCATTCTTTTATTACCCATTAATACTCCATTGTATGGATATACCACATTTTGTTTATATTTATCCATTTATAAATTGATGGACATTTATATTGTTTCCACTTTTTGGCTATTATGAATAATGCTGTCTATCAACATTTATATACAGATTTTTATTTGGACATATCTTTTCATTTCTTTTGGGCATATGCCTAGGAGACGATTTGCTGGGTCATATGGTAACTCTGTTTAACTTTTTGAGGACTTGCCAGCCTGTTTCTCAAACTGGTTCTACCTTTATATATCCGCACCAGTAATGTATGAGAGTTACAGTTTCTCTGCATACTCACCAATGCTTGTTATTGTCTGTCCTTTTTATTTAAGCTATCGTAGTTGACATGAAGTGATATCATAAGGTTTTGATTTGCATTCTTTAATGACTGATGCTGTTCAACATGTTTTCATGTGCTTATTTAACATGTGTATCTTTGGAGAAATGTCTGTTCAAATCTGTTGTCTATTTTTAACTTTGATTGTTTTGTCTTTTTATTACTGTAAGAATTCTTTATATAGGCCAGGCACAGTGGCTCACGCCTGTTAATCCTAGCACTCTGGGAGGCCGAGGCGGGCGGATCACTCAAGGTCAGGCGTTGGAAACCAGCCTGTTCAAGAGCGAGACCTCGTCTCTACTAAAAAATAGAAATTAATTGGCCAACTAAAAATATATGTAGAAAAAATTAGCCGGGCATGGTGGTGCATGCCGGTAGTCCCATCTACTCGGGAGGCTGAGGCAGGAGGATTGCTTGAGCCCAGGGGTTTGAGGTTGCTGTGAGCTAGGCTGACGCCACGGCACTCTAGCCCGGGCAACAGAGCTGAGACTCTGTCTCAAAAAAAAAAAAAAAAAGCTTTATATATTCTGGATAAAATTCCTTTTTCAGGATATATGACTTGCAGGTATTTTTTCCCATTTTGTAAGTTGTCTTTTTACTTCTTTGAAGAGTGTCTTTTGAAGCATAAAAGTTTTAAATTTTGGTGAAGTCCACTTTATTTTTATTCCCTTCATAGTTTATGCTTTTGCTGTTGTATCTGAAAGAAGTCTTTGTCTAACCCTTTGGTAATCTTTTAATAATCACATGAAAGTTATTGGTCTTTACTTTGATTTTTTTGTTGGGCAGGAACCGATTTTTTTTGTTTTTTTTTTTGGAAAAGAACATTTAATGTTTAATATTAGAATGCTATGCTAATATTTACTGATTGAGTAATGTCTTGGGGAATGAGATGTTCATCATGGCTGAAAAGGTCACTTAATTGCTTTATGGAGTCATTAGGGTAGTAGTTAAATATGGGGTTTGAGTTTAAATCCAGATTCTTCTACTTTGGCAAGTTTCTCAGCCTTTCTGTTCCTCTGCCTGTGTGTATAGTAGGATGTCCCTCCAAGGTTTCGACAATTAATTTCGTTAATAATGGAAAGTGTTTACAATAATGACTAAATATAATAATGTTAGCTGCTGTTATCAGAACTGTCACTTAAACTATTTTATGTAAAGAGACTGTTTTTACATTATTTGGTGTTTTGAGCATATTTAACCCTTTCTTAATGAGTTTGGGCAATTTATGATAAACTTCCCAGCCCCTTAGAATAGGATGATAAGGTATATATTACTTAATTTCCCTCCCAGTTCCTATGTCATCTAAGTTAAACTGGGAGTCAGAATGCTGGTAACTTGTTACCTTAAAGCTCAGTCTCATCAGTTTTTGCTCTAAGTCTCAGCTCCTCTGTCTCAGATGGTGGGAGTTATATAGGTGGATGGATATATATGTATATATCTGTTTGGTCCACTGAATGTTTTTCAAACTCTTATCGCTCAGATGGCTGTCGTATCTCTCCGCTTTCAACTGCTTCCAACAAGTATGACTAGGTGTATTGTCATTGAGCGAGTAATATTTGGAAAGGAAATTTTTTCTGAGTGGTAGGTTTTAGTAGTGGGCTTAAATTACACAGCAGACCATGCTGTAACTGTTGCACTGTCCTCCGGCCTTTGTTGTTAATGTTTATACAGCACAGGTGGAGTAGAGTTAGCATAATGCTTAACAGCCCTAGGATTTTCAGAATGCTGGCTTCAACTTAAAGTCACCAGCTGCATTTGTCTGTAACAGGAGAATCAGCTTGTCCTCCGAAGCTTTGAAGCCAGGTATTGACTTCTCCTTTCTAGCTGTGAAAATCCTGCATGGCATCTTCTTCCAATGGAAGGCTGTGCTTCGTCTGCATTAAAACGTTGTTTAGTGTAGCCACCTTCCTGACTGATCTTAACTAGACCTTCTGCATAACTTGCTGCAGCTTCTCCATTAGCACTTGCTTCTTTACCTTGTACTTTTATGTTATGAAGGTAATTTCTTTCCTTAAACCTCATGAACCAACTTCTGCTAGCTTCTGGCTTTTCTTCTACAGCTTCCTCACCTCTCTCAGCCTTCGTAGAATTGAAGAGAGTTAGAATCTTTCCTTGAATTAGGCTTTGGCTTAAGGGAATGTTGTGGCTGGTTTAATGTTCTATTCAGACCACTACAACTTTGTTCATTTTAGCAATAAGGCTGTTTTGCTTTCTTATCAGTCATGTGTTCACTGGAGTAGCACTTTTAATTTCCTTGAGCTTTTCTTTTGCATTCACAACTTGGCTAAGTCTTTAGCACAAGAGGCCTAGTTTCTGGCCTATCTTGGCTTTCAAGATGCTTTCCTCAGTAAGCTTAATTATTTATAGGTTTTGATTTACAGTGAGAGGCAGGTGACTGTTTGTTTCACTTGAACACTTAGAGGCTACTTGAACACTTAGGCTTATTAATTGGCCTCATGTCAATATTGTTGTGTCTTAAGGAATAGAGAGGAAGAGAGAATGGGAATGGCTAGCTGACGGAGCACTCAGAACACACATGATATTTATTAAGTTCATTACCTTATGTGAGTTTGGTGGCACCCAGACTCACAATTAGAATAGTAACATAAAGATTAATGATCACAAATCATCATAACAGATATAATAATAAAAAAGTTTGAAATATTGTGAAAATTACCAAAGTGTGATACAGAGATATGAAGTGAGCACAGGCTGTTGGAAAGATGGCATTAATAAACTTGCTTCACGCAGGGTTGCCACAAAACTTTAACTTGTGGAAATCACAGTATCTGTAAAGCACAATAAAATTAGATGTGCCTTTATGTACATATTTTATGCATACATTTTTGCTTTATCTATATATCATTGTTAGGCATGACTTTATGCTGATACCTCCAATTTTAGTCTGATACCAGAGAGTTTTTGTGCATCCCTTCTACAAAGAGAAACCTGGCTTTTGTTATTCATAGTATACTTGATTAATTCTAGTGTACACAGAAAATAGCTCCAGATTTGCTTATCTGTATCTCTGTGGTTATAAAACCTTACTATCTAGAATTTAGTTATTTATACTTTTTTGTCTTTAACCAAATGGTATTTAGTCCAGATACTCTGGTTAAAAGTTACTCGAGTGAGTTCTTTTTCTCACTTCAGTGTGGTTAGGTTATTAATTTGGAATCCAGTTGGTTTAATCTAATTCTCTTTTATTCCATTTTATAGTTCTCTGCCCCCAACCCCCAAATTACTCTTGTTGTTACTCTTGTTGATTTCATTTGTTTTTTAATTGCCCTTTACTCCCTGCCTTTGTGAATTGTTAACACAGCTCTCTACCAAAGGTCAGAATTAATCTGCACTGAGAATAGGTAGCATTCTCTCTCAACTATTTCTTCTGTCTCATTCTTTTCCCCCATTCCGTTCCCACCCATGCTCTCTAGGAAACTAATTTCTGATTTATCCTACCTGTGTTTTTTTAATATATTAAGTCATATAAATGTATATTTTATTTCTTCTTTCTTATACAAAATATAGCATACTGTAGATGTTATTTTGTACTTGGCTTTTTTTTCACTTAAAATACCTTTGAAGACCGGGCATGGTCACATCTGTAATCCCGGCACTCTGGGAGGACGAGGCAGGAGGATCGTTGGAGCTCAGGAGTTCGAGACCAGCCTGAGCAAGAGCGAGACCCCGTCTCTACTAAAAAAATAGAAAGAAATTAGCTGGACAAGTAAAATATATATGTGTGTGTGTGTGTGTGTGTGTGTGTGTATATATATATCTATGTATATATATATAAAAAAGCCGGGCATAGTGGTGCATGCCTGTTGTCTCAGCTACTCGGGAGGCTGAGGCAGTGAGATCGCTTGAGCCCAGAAGTTTGAGGTTGCTGTGAACTAGGCTGACGCCACGGCACTCTAGCCTAGGCATCAGAGTGAGGCTGTTTCTAAAAAAACCTTTGAAATCACTATGTGAGTTCATGAAGACCATCTTCAGTTTTTAAAGAGTTGTATAGTACATAATTGCATGATTATAATAAAGTTTATTTAACCAGTCTCCTGGTTATGGGCATTTAGGTTGTTTCCAATGTTTTCATTATAGATAATGCTACAACCAGTAATCTTTTGTATATATATTTTTGTATTGTTGAAAGTATAATTTGGGGGTACATTTCTTTAAATGTAATTGCTGGGTCAAAAGATAAATTCATGTGAATTTTATAAGATGTTGATAGATTTTCCTCTTGAAAGAGAATTCCCACTTGCATTACTATCTGTAGTGTATGAAAGTACCTGTTTTCCTACCACTTAGCACAGTGTTGTTGCACTTTCTAAATACTTTCTAATTTTTGCCAATCTATTTGTATCTTAATGTAGTTTTTTAATTTTGGGAGGGGTGTTTATTAAATGTGATCACATACAAAGTCAGGCAGTAGGTAAAGTGGTAAGGACAGATTTTAATCTGTAATAATATGGAATAGGAAAAGAGTCCAGTGTGAACTGAAGTTTTATTACACAGATGGTGTTTTATTTATTTATATTTTGAAAAAATTTGTTTTGGGATCTTCTGGTGAGGACTAGAAAACCTGCTAGACAAATTCTAAAAGAGCTGTAACACTACTGAGGGTGTTTTGAAGGGAGAATGAGGTAGAGGGGGCAAGTGGGAGCTCAGTATGGTCTTTGCTGTGACAGATTACAAAGCGTTAGTGTAACTGCAGTTAGGCCGCCTGTGTCTGCTAGCTGGTTATTTTTGAAGTTAGGATTCTGTCTTCCCGCAGAGACTGGGAGAGAGAGGCCTTAAACTCCAGGTGTGGGCTGGAACCAACAGTAAATTCTTTTGGCAGCTTTGAGTTTTCTCAGGTAGGCGCGGGGGTCGGGGGTAGAGAGGGTCACTTCTGGAATGTGCCCTTGAGCTGTTAGGAACTATGTTAGTGTTTGTTGCTCAAGACTTTGTAGACCAAGGTTGAGGTCTAATCGAGAAGAGAGCTCACAGGAACCTGGCTGGAGGTTGGTCAGGGAGAGAATCTTTGTCAGTGGTAAAATACACATAAAATAAAATGTATTATTTTAATCAGTTTTAGGTATATAATTCATTGGTATTAACGGCATTCACAATATCATGCAACTATCACCACTGTACAATTAATTCTAGAACTTTTTCATCATTCCCAACAGAAACTCCATACCCCTCTGCCAGCCCCTGCTAGCCTTTCTTCTACTGTCTCTATGAATTTTTCAATTCTAGGTTCCCCATATAAGTGGAATTATACAGTATTTGTCCTTTTATCTTTGGCTTATTTCACAGTATAGTTTATATCTTTTAACTTAGTGAATTTTTGAGTTAATTTTATCATTTCTCTGAGGTTTTTCAGGTGATACTCTTATTTATTTATTTATTTTTTTGAGACAGAGTCTCACTCTGTTGCCTGGGCTAGAGTGCCATGGCTTGAGCCTAGCTCACAGCAACCTCAAACTCCTGGGCTCAAGTAATCCCTCTGCCTCAGCCTCCCAAGTAGCTGGGACTACAGGGATGCGCCACCATGCCCGGCTAATTTTTTCTATATGTTTTTAGTTGTCCAGCTAAGTTATCTCTATTTTTAGTAGAGACCGGGTCTCGCTCTTGCTCAGGCTGGTTTCAAACTCCTGACCTTGAACGATCCTCCCGCTTGGCCTCCCAGAGTGCTAGGATTACAGTCATGAGCCACCATGCCTGGCTTGATACTCTTATTTATAAATAAAGTTTTACTATTTGTCTTACAATTTTTATATCTCTAATTGATATCGCTTGTCTAATTGTATTAATACTTCCAGTATAATGTTGAATAATAGTGGATATAGTGGACCATATTTCTGTTGTTCATAGAGATGTCTCTACCATTTTCACAGTGAGATGCTGATGCTTTAATTTTGGTCTTTGTTTTATTCTAGGGAAATTTCAACTAATAGCCTGTTTCCTTGATTGCTGTGTGCTGTTTTATAAAAATCAGGAATGACTGTCAGCAGTTTTTTTAAGAAATCCTTAGTAGTATTACTCTTATGATTTTTCTTTTCGTATCTATTAATTGTAGTTTCAGTTAAGAAAGACCTTTAAAAAACTTTAAAAAATACAGTAGTCCCTTCTTATTCACAGTTTTGCTTTCCATAGTTTTGCTTTCTGTGGTTTCGTTTACCCCTGGCCAGCTGCGTTCTAAAAATATTAAATGGTAAATTTCAGAAATAAACAATTAGTTTTAAGTTGTACACCATTCTTAGTAGCATGATGAAATCTCACACTGTCCCTCTTAGTCCTGCCTAGGACAGGAGTCATCCCTTTGCCTAGCGTATTCATGCTATATATGCTATCCCCATTTGTTATCAGATTGACATCACAAGAAGAGTGAGTACAGTATAATAAGATATTTTGAGAAAGATACCGCATTCACTTAACTTTTATTATGATATAATTGTCCTATTTTTAAATTATTGTTAATCTCTTTATGTGTGTAATTTACAAATTAAGCTTTATCATAGCTATGTATGTACAGGAGGAATGATCCTACATACATAGTTTTTTACTCTCTCTGTTTTCAGGCATCCACTGGGGGTATTGGAACGTAGCCCCAGTGGATAAGGGGGACTACTGTATTTGAACAAACATTGATAATGTAGAATATTAAATCCACTTGAGCTTTTAAAATCGTAATTTTGTGTTGTGGTAGATTGTTTCTCCACCCACAGTGGTATGAATTTGTTCTCCTATGCTGTTGTAGAGATGGGGAGATGGGTGTGTGTTGATTTCATTTTGGTTTAGAAAAAATATGGGCTGTAAAGTTAGCCCTAATTTCTAATTCCAGTTCTTGCAGTTAATTTCCTGTGACCTTAAGCATATTATTTGACATTTCTTAGCTTTGAGTTTTGCTTTATATGAAGAGATAGTAGTGGGCAGATAGTGACTTGGGAAATAATACAAAACCCATAGCGAGGGTGGATCTAGGTTTTGTGGGGTTGGAATGTGTTATGATTTTAGAGACCTTCTTAAAGAAAAATAACTCAGAATTACAAACTTGCACCAGGCTTTGGTAGCAAGTTAAATTGAGAACCCCTGAAACTTGTTTTATTAGCTTCATATTAACCCTGCCTCTGTAGAAGTGTTTTGAGAATTAATTGAGATAATATAGATAAAACATTTCATAGACTGCTTAATGTCTAGGTAAGTAGCTTTTAAGAAAGAGTTTCTTTATTAATATGAGTTTTTTTAAAGTCTGTTTTGAGAATAAAAAGCAGGTTTCTGTTTAGTAAGTCTAGAGTGGTAAGCCTGGGAATCTGTATTCCTAGGATAGCATTGATTCACATTTTGAGAAACATTTTAAAGGAATATGTTGACCTTGATTTTGCATGTTTAAATTAAGTAAGCAAAGACAGATGTTTACTTGAGGTTTGGTGTATCAGTTTTTGATTTTGAATTCCTGACCTTGTTTTTTTTTTTTTTTTTTTGTTTAATTATTTTTTTGAGACAGAGTCTTGCCCTGTTGCCTGGGCTAGAGTGCCTTGGCATCACCCTGGCTCATAGCAACCTCAAACTGCTGGGCTTAAGCAATCCTTCTGCCTCAGCCTCCTGAGTAGCTGAGATGACAGGCATGTGCCACACCATACCTGGCTAATTTTTTCTATATGTTTTTAGTTGTCCAGCTAATTTCTTTCTATTTTTAGTAGAGACGGGGGAGGGGGGTCTCACTCTTGCGCAGGCTGGTCTTGAACTGCTGACCTTGAGCGATCCACCCGCCTTGGCCTCCCAGAGTGCTAGGATTATAGGCGTGAGCCACCACGCCCAGCCCAGTTTTTGATTCTCAATGATATTTTCATCATTATAGATGAACCTAATGTAAATAGTTTGTTACACTAGAAAAGTTGTTGTCTTAATTTGAAAGTAACTGCCTAGTATCCATGACCAGAACTTAAAGAAGACTCTAACTGTTAGGGTTGTGGGAATCAGGCAGTCTTGTTTCCCGTGTTCCCATTATTGAATTTAAAAAAAGCTCAACGCTTTATTTCAGCTATTTTAGGTTTACATAAAAATTGCACAAAAAGTATAGAGAGTTACCATATACTCACTCTCCCCCTGCAAACAGCTTCTCTTCTTATTAATGTCTTTTTTTTTTTTTTTGAAACAGAGTCTCTGTTGCCTGGGCTAGAGTGCCATGGCATCAACCTAGCTCACAGCAACCTCAAACTCCTGGGCTCAAGCAATCCTCCTGCCTCAGCCTCCCGAGTAGCTGGGACTACAGGCCTGTGCCACCATGCCCGGCTAATTTTTTCTATATATTTTTAGCTGTCCAAATAATTTCTTTCTATTTTTAGTAGAGACGGGGTCTCGCTCTTGCTCAGGCTGGTTTCCAACCCCTGACCTTGAGCGATCCTCCCGCCTCGGCCTTCCAAAGTGCTAGGATTACAGTCGTGAGCCACCACGCCCGGCCACTAATGTCTTGACTTAGTGTGGTACATTCATTCCTGCTAATGAAACTAATGTTGATACATTATTATTAACTAAATTCCATACTTTACATTAGTGATCACTCTCTGTTTCATTCAGTTCTGTGGGTTTGGACAAATGTGTAATTTATGTATCTGCCATAACAGTGTCATACAGAATAGTTTCACTGGCCTAGAAATGCTCTGTAGTATAACTTACTCATGCCTCCCCCTGAATCCCTACCAGCCATTTATCTTTTTATTGTCTTTATAGTTTTGGCTTTTCCTCCATGTCAGAATCACATCGTATATAGACTTTTTACATTGAGTTTTTTTCATTTAACAATATGTATTTAAAGTTCCTTCATTTTTTTTTTTTTTTTTTTTTGAGGCAGGGTCTTGCCCTGTTGACCAGGCTAGAGTGCAATAGGGTGATCATAGTTCACTGCAACATCAAACTCCTGGGCTCAAGCAATCCTTGCCCAGAATAACATCCAGATATAGACCAATAAAAATATAGTCAGATGATCCTCGGCAAAGGAGCAAAGACAACTCCTTTAGACAAAGCATATTCTTTTTAGCAAGTGGTGTTGGAATAACTGGATAGTCACATTCAGAAAAAGAAATCTAGACACCAGTGTTTTACAAAAGTGAATTCAAAATGGATTGTAAACTTAATGTAAATGTGAGATAGAAAAATTATAAAATTTCTAGAAGATAGCAATGGGTAAAATCTTTGTGTCTTTGGGTGTAGCAGTGACTTTTTAGATAAAAAACCAAAAGCACAAACATGAAAGAAAGAAATGGATAATTTGGACTAAACTGAAATTAAAAGCTGCTCTGGGAAAGATACTGTTAAGAAAATGAAAAGACAGTCCACAAGCTGGGAGAAAATATTTGTAAGTCTCTTATCTGATAAAGGACTTGTATTCTGTATATACAGAGAACTCTCAAAATCCAGCAGTGAAAAAGGAATCAATTTAAAAATGGGCAAAAGAACTAACAGACACCTCACTAAAGAAGATTGTAAAGATGGGAAATAATATGAAAAGATACTCAACCATCATATGCCATAGGGAATTGAAAATGAACCCAGCAGATAGCACTGTGCACACCTATTAGAACAGTTAAAGTCCCAGAGAACACTTACATTGATGTTTTACTAACTTCACTCAAAATGGCCTGATTATATCACTTTCTTTGCTGATAGTGGTAATGTTAAATCTGGCAGATGTTTTCTTTTGTCTTATGGCTGGATAAGAAAAAGACATAGTAAAGTGTGCTTTTTGTTTTCAGTTTATGTAATTATATTTTTACTGGTTGTTATACTTATTTCTTAGATGATTTAGTCTTATAATTGGGATGATTATGTGAAGCTTTTTTTGATATGTTATTTAACTTCAGAAATTAAAATTTCTTTCTTCTCCCACACAAATTAGGAAACTTCATGTGATCAAAGTGAAGGTTCTTGTTCTTCTGAAGAAGATGAATGGAAAAGTGATAGAAAAAGTGAAAGTTACAGTGAAAGTTCAAGGTATCTGTTTTTAATTGTTTTGATCTTTTAAGCATTTTAGTCATAGCCTTGAATGGAACCATACTTACATACTTGCAAGAGTTTGCAAGTATGGAAGGTATTAGCATTGAGTTTTTAATACACTTAAAAGGAGAAGAAAACTATAATAACAGCTGCTACTATGGAAGTATTTTGGGAATTTTTAGTTGACTTTAAGACTTTGACTCAGCAATGTTAAATATGCATACTAAAAATATCAATTTAATCTTGGGCTACCCTTGAAAAGAGTAGTATGCAAAATGTATGTGGTAAAACCATCTGTATATTCATTATTATTGTATGTGGTACAGTTTTTTAGTTTTGGTATCCAAATTTCAACCTCTTTTTCTCATCTTGGTACTTGCCACCTTCATCTTGGCATACATTAAAGCTAGAAACTTGGACGTACATCTCTCTTGTGTTTGTACAACCTATCCATAGCCATATCTAGGAAATTCTCCCTCTTAAATATCACTCAAATTATCTTCTGTTCTCATTGATACCATCTTGGTCCAAACCAGTGTGCCATACTCTCTGCTTCCTTTCTTGTCTTCTTTTACTTCATTATGATAAGGGGAGCTGGAATTTTTTTTAAGGAACATGGTTGTTTTCATTTTCTTTTAAAAAAAATTTTAATTGTTAAATACACATAGCGTAAAAATATCTTAACCATTTTTACATGTGCAGTTCAGTAGTGTTAGGTGCATCCCACACTGTTGTGTAGCCAATCTCCAGAACCTTGTTCATCTTGCAAAACTGGAATTCTATACCCATTAAATAATTTCTATTCCACCATTCCACCAGCCCCTGGCAACCACTATTTTACTTTCATTTTCTGTATTCATTGTCTTTTCATTCAACTTTCCTTGAATTTTATTTATACAAAGCAGATGCTCTCATAATTTTATAAATAGCTCTTTTTATATTAGGTCATTCAAAGTGAAATGTCCGATTTTCAATCAAATGTTTATTATATCTCAAACAAGAAGCAGTACAATTAATCAAAGTATGTGCCTAAACTGTCAACACAGTTTTGCCACCTTAATTAATGGTAGTTTGCTTATGCCAGTGGTGAAGAAGTCTCTAGAACAAGTGGTAATGAAGTCGTGAAAGATGTTTTCCACAGTTTGTTGAGAATTGAATATTTTTTCCTATCAAGAAGTGGTTCAAAGCCTGGAAGAAGTGGTAGTCAGTTGGTCCGGGGTCTGGTGAATACGGTGGATGAGAGTTGGAGAGTTTTCAAATCCAGTTGCTATAGTTTGAGCAGTATTGTTTTTTGCGACCTGTGGTCTGGCAAGAGGTTCCCCTGTCACTGTTGATCAATCTCGGCTGCTTAATCGCAAGCATCCTCATCATTTCATCCAGTTGGTTGCAGTAGACATTACTGTAATCCATGGACCAGGTTTCACAAAACTGTAGTGGTGAATACCAGCACTGGCCCACCAAACAGACACCTTTAGGTTTTTTTGATGAATATTCAGTTTTGGTCTGTGTTTTGGCACTTCATCTTTATCCAGCCTCTGTGCCGAAGCCTTGTAATCATCAAAAAGAATCAGTTTTTCATCACGTGTAACAATATAGTATAGAAATGGTTCGCCTTTATGTCCTGACAGCAAAGAAAACCAAGCTTTGAAATGGTATATCTTCTGGTGTCTTCTGACACTTGCTCAGTTCATGTAGTACCCATCCCTTGTTTCATATGGTCCAGTATTGTTCAAATAGTAACTTCAAACCTTGCTGCTAATTCATTTGTAGGTTAAGATGGGTTTGCTTCCACTGTAGCTTTCGGCTCATAATTATCCTCCTTGGTCTCAGGTCACCCACATGGCTCGTTTTCAAGATTAAAATCACTGGAATGGAACTTCTCAAACCATTGACATACTGTGTGTTCATTAGCCACATCTTTCCCAAACTCTTTGTTGATATTTTGAGCTGTCTACACTGCACTGGTTCCATGATGGAACTCATATTTAAAAATAACACAAATTTTTGACTTATCCATGGTTTCACAAAAATTGCTGTAAAATAAAAAATTTGAAAAATAATTACAAGCCAAAATGTGCTTTTGAAAGAATGAGGATGTACCTTCACAAAAAAAAAAAAAAAAAAACCCAAGAAGTGTCAACGGGAAATGTCAGAACTATCAACTGTCAAACTTAGCGCTTAAGGAAATAGGACATTTCATACTTAATAACCTAATAATTACCTTTTAGAATTATTTTTTTGTGTTTGTGTTTTATAGAGATCGAGAGGTGTACGGTTAAAGTTGAGACAAGGACAGCCCCAGTAGAGACGTTTATCTTTCTTTTCTGTGTGTGTTGAAGCTAATAGTGGGCCAGGGGCTAGTTTTCTATATCTAGTTTCCTCTTTAACTCTGCTTTTGTTCCAGAGTGTGTCTAGGATTAGTCTCTTCATGGATTTGTATCATATCAGGAAGAGTCCCCCCTCTTGGGAAGAAACTGACCATTTATAGCTTTCTATTGCATGTGGTAATGCGTCCTTTGGGCTTCTCAGTGTATTCATTGATTGCTTGTGATTCCAGTTAAGATTCCTACTTTATACCTCCCTCTCTTACAACATGGTGGTCGTAGTGGGTTCTACTCTTACAGTTTTGTATGATCTCTACCGTTGCCATAACTCGGTGCTCTGTTTTTTGAAAGGGGAGTCGTTAGTTGTCTTCCATCGGATCTCATCTGTAGTGTACTTAAAAAAATTTTTTCAGGCTTACATCCTTTCCTAATTTCCAGTATCAGTGAAGATTTCGTTTCTCACAGTCATCATCTTCATTCATTTAAATATTTTTTGGTAGTGAAGGCAGAATGTTCAAATTAAATCTTCCTGGGATTTTCCTTTCCCCATACAAGTTTGTATGATTAACTTGCTATTAGTGCTTATATTTCAGTTCCATACAACTTAAAGCATTCTCCTTTTCTAGTGACTCTTCATCTAGATACTCTGATTGGACAGCTGACGCAGGTATCAATTTGCAGCCTCCTTTACGAATGTCATGTCGTCGACGAGTTACTAGATTTTGTAGTAGTTCAGAAGATGAAATATCTACTGAGAATTTATCTCCTCCAAAAAGAAGACGAAAGAGGAAGAGAGAAAGTAAGCCTAAAAAAGAGGTAAGAAAAGTATATTTTTAAAAAACATGTGTCTGTAGTTTTATAGCAACATCGTTTTCCATGTTTAGTAACTAGAAATCTTCGAGAAATTGGAACATTTATTTCTTTGTTAATAATGTTTTGTCAGTAGGAGTCAAATGTAAAAAATGAACTCATTTTTGGAAAAGCTACTTTATTATTAACACTTGTTTACTTTCACTGTTCTAAGTAGTGTGCTCCACAGTTAACACCTTTCTAAATCTTAAAGGAAAAATTATCTTGCTCAAAATCTCGCCATAACTCTTATTTTCTCCAGTCAGTTTTAACACCAAAAATAGACTTCAAGGCATTTTAAGGTGCTTTCTTTCTGTTTTGTCTATTGTGACGTTTACCATTTTCATTTTACATGTTCTGTCTTCATGATTGTAGTATCATCCTTATTCTGTCATTATATGTACACCATATATGTTCCTTTCATGCAGGTAGTTATTTTTTTTAAAGATGTCAAGTCTTTGTATTTATTTACTTATGTAACCTGTGTATTACCTGTGTAACAAATCACCTTAAAGCTTAAGTATTCACTAGAACAAATATTTATTATTAAATGATATTTCATATTTTGGTGGATCTGGAATTTGGGAACTAATTAGTTGAGCAATTTTGGCTGATGTGGTTGTAGTCATATTGACTTGGGTTGCAGTCATCTGACAGTTTGGTGGATTTGGATGGTATTCTTCTCAAGCTTATTGATGTGGCTTTTGGACTCAGTTCCTTGCTGTGTGGGCCTCTCCTTAGGGCTGGCTGCTTGAGTGTCCTCATGACTTTGCTCAGAGTGAATGATATAGCAGAGTGGCAAGGGATAAGTCATAATGTCTTTGTGGCCTAGTCTTAAAGTGGCACATCATCTCATCTTCTGTATTATATTTGGTCAAAGTGAATCGCTGAGTCCAGCCCACACTTGAGAGGAGAAGACTTAACTTCTACTTCTTTAAGAGGAGAGAAATATCAAAGAATTTGTGGCCATATTTTAAAATCACTAGTCTTAAAACTTCAAATCAAGAGGAAACTCCTTGTGATGATTATTAGCCTGTGGCTAGACTTACCATGGAGTCTTGGCAGAACAGGCTGTGCATGAAAGAGGTTGTAGGTTGGCTGTTAGCTCCCTACCATTTGATGTAAAATGGCATGAAGAATCTATTAGGCATTCAGGTGATGATGCTAAGAAAGTGCTAGGTAGGTTTACAGTTCTTTAAGAAGTGATATATTACTGTGTATTTTAAGGAAACAAATATATATGCTGTTTAAAAACTAATGATTAAATGGACATACCAAATAATAGTCGTTCTGAATGGTGAAGTTTCTTTTGTTTCTCATTCAGATGGTGCACACTGCCCCTTTCCAGTCTAACAAACCGTTCTTTTCCCTTTGGCAGAATTTGCGGAGGATGACTCCAACAGAGCTTGCGAATATGGAGCATTTATATGAATTTCATCCTCCAGTTTGGATTACTGACACCACACTTCGAAAGTCTCCTTTTGTTCCTCAAATGGGTGATGAGGTGAAAATAATAAAATTTAGAAACATGTTTATGGAACACAAAGCAAAATTTATATTGCCCCTTAGCTTTCTTTTGATTTTTAAATGTATACTTCCCTTTTGTAGGTAATATATTTTCGACAGGGTCATGAAGCTTATATTGAGGCCGTCAGAAGAAATAATATTTATGAACTGAACCCTAACAAGGAACCGTGGAGAAAAATGGATCTTAGGGTAGGATTGATCATATTATTAAATCATTAAACATTAGCGTACATATATTTAAATTATTGATAAATCTATTTAAAAACCTACTGGAATTGTATTTCATTACTCTTTCCTACTTAAAAACATTTCTGCACAACAAAGTGAGTATAATCAACAATAAGGGTGTATTTTAAAATAATAAAGTAGACTTGGAATGTTTCTAACACAAAGAAATGGCAAATAACCTGAGGTGATGGATACCCCAATTACCCTGATTTGATTAATGCATACTAAATGCCTGTATCAAATCATCACATGTACCCTGTAAATATATACAACTATTATGTATCCATAATAATTAAAATACTAAAAAAAAATTTCTTCTATAACCAAGCCTTAAGATTCAGTGAGGATGGCTTATTTGTCAGTGGGCAGAATTTGTATGTTGCTGATTGGTATGTAAAATGCTAATGTAACTATGTAGTCTGGGGAAGGCAGCTTGACAACATATATTATGTATCTTAAAAAAGTTTATATATCTAAGACAAATTTTCAAAAGACGAAATAAAATTTGAAACAAAGGTTTAAACTCATGCATGGTAAAATAAGGAAATAATTTTACTTTCCCAATACTTAACCAATTTTGTAATTTTGTTTTGTTTTAGTTCAAGAAAGAAAATGCCACATTTTAGCAAGTAGCAAGATTTTGGTTTGTTAACATTATTCAAAATGAGGATGGGGCTGGTCTGAGTGCAGTGGTGTTTATAACTGATCACAATCAATTACAGATTCCTTTTTTCCTTCTCCGCTCCCACTGCTTCACTTTACCGGCCAGTCAATCAATCAATCAATAAATAAAAAGTGGATGGGGTGTGTTTGGTGATAGGAATTGAAACCTAAAAATATTTAGAACTTTTACTTCTGTTATTTTACTTCTGGTAATTTAGGAAGTAAGCAGAAATGCTTGTAAATATGAGTATGGCAGGCAGTTCCATCTCATTGTTTATGAAAACAAAACTTGGGGGAAAAAACCCCAAATATCCTGCAGTAGTGAATGGATCTAATCATTATGCATTAATACAATCTATTATGTAGCGCTCACATCGTAATTGAGGCTGTTAAAATATTTATTGAATGAATGATGGATATATTTTCACAATGTAAGATGAAAAATGGAATGTGATGTTTGGGTTATGATAGCAAAAATTTAAAGGCATTAGTAATCAAGCAAAAGAAAAATACCAAAATACCAGTGGTAATTACAAATGATTTTTGGTTTTTTTGTACTTCTAGTTTATACATTTTTTGATACTTTTAATAACTTAAATGTAAAAAACAGTATTTTAACAAAGATTGCTGTTCTTAACACATTCAACTTAGTGGCTCTGAATTTGGCTTAATATACATTTTGAGTTTGTTTATGTCTGTTTCCACTTAACTGCTGTGTACCTAGGTACAGTCAATTCTCTTTTTTCTTTTTTTCTTAATTTTTTAAATCTTTTTATTTTATTTATTTATTTATTTGGATATACATCTGTGGAAAAGTCAATTCTCATTATTCATAGATTCTATATTTGCGAACCTCCTACTTGCTGTAAGTTATTTGTAACCCCAAAATCAATACTTGGAACTTTTTGGTCAGGCATTCTGGGACATGTACAGAGCAGCAGAAAATTTGAGCTGCCTAATGAGCACGTTTCTAGTTGAGGTACAAGGTGGCACTGTGCCTTCTTATTTCATCTCTCACACAGCAAACAAATGTCCTTTTTGTGGTCTATTTTGTGCCACGTTTCCCATTTTTGTGATTTTTGTTAGTGACCTTGCTGTTTCAAATGCCCCCTAAGCATAGTCCTGAAGTGCTGTCCTAGTGTTCCTAAGTGCGGGAAGGCTGTGTTGTGCCTTAGGGAGAACATGTGTGTTAGAAAAGCTTAATTTTAGTATGAATTTTAGTGCTGTTGGATGTTAGTTCAGTGTTAATCAGCAAGATGTATTAAATGAGGTGCCTTTAAACAGAAACGCACATGAAACTGGCAAGGGTAGGAAACCTGCAGCCATAAGGTCATATGTGGCCTTCTAGGTCCTTAAGTGCTGCCTTTGACTAAATCCAAATTTTACAGAACAAATCTTTTCATTAAAAAGGTGCAGCAGAGAAAGATGAAGCTTTATCTTGCCTTCTTAGGTGCTTAAAAAAGAACTATCTTGAAATCAGAAAGGCTGCAAGTTGCCCATCCCTGGATGGCACCAGTTGAGTATTCAGCGTTTTGGGTGACTTTGTAGAACACAACTACTGCAAACAGAATTGACTGTACTTACCACTTTGGTACATTATAATCACATATTCGGTGAATAAATGGATGAATAATCTATTGTATTTCTAGTATCAAGGAAACTGACATGGGGGGGCAGGTTGATTGTGCAAATCCATTTGATGGATACTCCATCCGGGTAGGGACTTTCTCCTGTTTGCTGTCCTATCCCTACTGCCTAGAATAAGTCACAGCCCATGGGAGAGTCTCAACAAATATTATTCATTATTGAATGTATTTGGCGGAAGTTAAATATCAAGTTTTTGGGAGTATTTATGAATAAGCAAAATGCTTAAACATTTTGATTGCACAGTATAAAATTATATAAACAGAAATAGTCTATATGAAGAGAAGAAAGTCAGAAGGAAACCTGTTAGATTGTTAATAGTGGTTGGTTGTCTTTAGATATTGAGCTGATCAGTGATTTTTTTGTTTTTGGTGATTTTTTATTTTTATTCTTACATTTTTGTGGTGTATTTTCTAAAGTGACTTTACTGACTTTTTCTAAAGTGAGTATATTCCTTATATTAGAAACTATATTAAATGTCTTCCAAAAGATACAGAGATTAGCTTTAGCAACAATGATTATAATTAATGGTAAATTAAACTAGTCTGCTGGTTTGGAAGCCCTAAAGTGTGAGTTTGCTTAATTTAGCAATATGTGGAGAATTACAGTGTTGAGGAATCGCTGTGTTTTAGTATTTTAACCATTTATTCTTTTAAAAATGTCTGTTAAAGGATCAAGAATTGGTCAAAATAGTTGGAATACGTTATGAGGTTGGGCCCCCTACGCTCTGTTGCCTCAAATTAGCATTTATAGATCCAGCGACTGGAAAACTTACGGATAAATCTTTCTCTATTAGGTATGTATTACTTTTTTAGATAGAATTTTTTTAAATTTAGATTTTTCATCTTGCTGATTTAATGATTGGCATGCCCTTCCCATTTAGCTGCAGGGTAACTAGTAGAGCACTGTGGGCAGCCCAAGGGTGTAAGTTGAGCTTCTGATGGATGAGAACCCCCAGAAGTAAGAATAGGTGTGTCGCAGCAACAGTTGGGCATGGGAAGTCTGTTTTATAGAGTTTGGCATGCCACTCCCACGGGTGGAGAATTCTGACTTGTAGGCAAAATTGTTTCTGCTTTTGTTTTTGAGAGAATTTTGGAATTAATAATTTGTTGCACTTGTGCTGTCTGGTATGGTAGCCACTAGCCAGATGTGGCTGTTGAGAACTTGAAATGTGGATAATTCAAATGAATGGGTTGTGAATGTACAGAGTACGCTTTGAAGACTTGGTATGAAGAAAAAATATATCTCATTCTGTATTTGATAACATTGAGATAACATTTAGGATATATTAATACACTATTGAAATGTGCTGGTTTCTTTTTATTTTTTTAAATATAGCTGGTTGAAAATTAAAAGTTACATATGTAATTCCCGTTGTGTTTCTTTTGTGTAGTGTTGCTCTAGACTATAACTGCTATGTAGGAAATTTAATAATTTTTAAATTTTTGTTTAGATATCATGATATGCCAGATGTTATTGACTTTCTTGTATTGCGTCAATTTTATGATGAAGCAAGACAGAGGAATTGGCAGTCTTGTAAGTCCTTATTGAGTTTTATGTAGCCTTAATCTCACATTTTATTGATCTAAATTTTTGGTTGTGGCACTCTTAATTATGTTGTATACAAACATATAAATTCTGGAAAGAAATATTAAGTGACCTGTAAATTATATTTTGTTTAGAGTTTGGTATTTAACTGATTGTAGGTAGACTTTCTAGCCAAGCAACTTTTCTTTTGTTCTTATGGTTTATGACGTTTGGAAAAGCTTATTTTCACTCATCGACCATAAGCTAGAGTAGACTTATTTTCTTTCAGTCTTCATGCTAAATTATAAATATCTTTAACACTGATATAATTTATGTAATTATCCTAGGATCTAAAACGATCAGAAGGTTGATTTACCTACAAATAGGTAAATTTCACATTTCACACTGATAGTCTTCTGGTATACCAAAATATTTTACCTTTGTTACCATAACAACCTAGACTTAGAAGACATGAGGAAACTTTTTTTAAGAAAGAAAAAATTCACATACACTTATCCTTTTTTATAACCATGGTGATGTGTGGCTGGACAGAAAATAAGAAATTACCTCAGTGTAGGTACAAAATTACTTTAATGTGATTTTT
The DNA here is from genome assembly GCA_963574885.1 of Lepilemur ruficaudatus. NCBI lineage: Eukaryota > Metazoa > Chordata > Mammalia > Primates > Lepilemuridae > Lepilemur > Lepilemur ruficaudatus. The sequence goes on along the minus strand of CAUYRT010045204.1, from coordinate 10,133 downwards.
GTGACCCTTTAAGGTGAGCTCCCTTCTTTAGAGTTGTATAGGTCATTAATCTCAGGATATAATTAAATATAATTAGGTAGTTCTAGTTAGCAACTGTAGTACCTGTTTCACAGGCATACATATGTTCGGTGTGTAATGAATGCTGTCTGGGGAGCTTGTGTTGTTTGACTTTAGTCACCTAGGATAGCTCAGTTCTTGGTTTCTTACTAGAAATATTAAATGTTACTCAGGCTGTGTCATCTGGTGTACACATTCATAGATGATGTTAAGACCTCATTAATCTTCCTATTTACTGCTGCCTTTTTCTATGGGTACTACAAATAGGTAAAGTTTAGATAAATTCTCTAATCATCCTCATTTGAAATGAAAGATTGTCAGAGTGTGTGGCTGCTCTTTATAGACTCTCCTTAATGGTGATGTCTACACAAGTAAGGATGATTTGGGGATTAGAGGCAGAGGAAATTTTTCATGAAGAAAAACATCTAGCAATAAAAATAAAAAAAGTGAAACCTCTGGAATATGTGAGAATTAGTAAGTCATGTGGTCAAATCTCAAAGACCTTTAAAGCTTCCTGGCTATTAAGGTTTTTCAGCCCCCATAAAGGTGTAAGATAGAGGCTCTCATATTTTAACAACATGCCATTTAAAATTTTTTTAGAAACTTAATTAGCTAAACTTCAGAGATGAGTCCCAGTTGCCCCATGTAATTTAATGGTTTTTGTTTAATTTTTGTGGTTGAGAAATTATTGTATCTGACCTTTTGTAATAAACTTCAATTCATCTTTGCTTTTCCATGAAATCTTACTTTTTGGCCTTGAATTTGAGCAGTATGGCTAGAGGAAGTTGCCTGTTTCCATTTTTACAGTGGATTTTTATCCTACTCTTGATAGGCCAAAGTAAGTTTATTTGACAAATCTTAATGGATTTCTAGGTGATCAGCTAGCAAAAACCTAGACAAACCACTTTTACCATGAGAAAACTAATTTTTTAAGGCTCCTTTTTATTTAAAGTGTTGATCTTATACTGAAGAAATATTTTTTATCTAAACTGAAATTATCTTCTAGTATTAGGTAAATTGGGAAGAAAAATAAAAAGTTAATTTTTCGTATCAAAGACTGGCTATTTCTAAACATGTTTTTGTATTAGGCTTTAAAACTGGAGTAGTTGATTTTTAAAATTACAATAGTTTATTATGATTACATTCAGTTGTAATGTTTATGTAAATAAGCTTATTTGTATTAGAGAATTGGACAAAATCATGGTGTGAATTATCTCAGATTATAAGTTTCCAGCTTTAATAGTCTCCTGAGAAAGATTTCTTTCAGGGGCTTATGGTTTCTAGTGATTTCAAAGTAAAATATACATAAAAGTTAACATAAACTTGAAAATTTAGTAAGCCCCTCAAAACATGAGGGTCTAGTAATTGTGGCATTATTTTTTTCAAACTTTTGAAGACTGCATTGTAAGCATATTTTATCTAATCAAGACTGTTCACTACCAGTGACTGTTCACTACTATTTTTATTGTATAAATACTCTTTGAGATAAATTATAGCTTTAGTTTTGAATCATATTATCTCTGTAAAACTGTTAATCTACACCAGAGAATCATTAATGCTGGATAGGTGACTTTATTGTTTGCTTTGGTTGATGTTGGTTTGAAAATGATGGGATGGTTGGGAATAAAGAGAGATGGTTATTACAGCAGTCTTTTTATGTAAAACAGATCAAATGCAGTTTTTTTCACCAGTTGAAGTGTTAGATATACTTGTAGAATACATTTAGGAATCCATATAACCTAAAACCACTGAAATTAGTTAAATTTTTCATTCCATGTTTTTCTTGGTTCATCTAGAAGCTCTTCTAAGATCTGCTTACCTGCTTTTGTATTATGCCAAGATAGAGGGATGTGTGGGTGTTTATTTAATTCTTTTAAATAATATATATTATTTTTGAGTGTTTGTTTAGACCTGAGTTTTAATATGTGATCTTAAGAATTAGGATATTGTTTTATGTGGAAGTATTTATGTAATAACTTTAAATAATTACAGATTAAAGTCTAATCATAGTAACTTTCACAATTTTGTTTTATTCTTCAGGTAATATTATGTATTTCATAAGTGTATGTATTTAATATACTCACTAGGCAAGTATATATTTTATAGCATACATTGTTGTAAGTTACTTTTGGATTTTGTTAAACTTTGTTCTTTGCTTCACATTGTAAAATGTAATATGACTTATTTTAGAGCAGACTTTTGAATCCATTAAACAAGTCTAGTTATAACCCATTTTATCCTATTGTGTTGTATGACGGTATACATTTAGTAAATTGCTGAAAATAACATCTTTTTTGTCATTGAAGATTGCTGAAGTGTGGAAGGATGGCTTGTTTTAAGACAAAAACAGTCACTTTGATTTCTTTTATTTTCTGTATTCCAAGTTGTAAAGCAATTTACTTCTGTTTTATCTGTATCATGGTATTTTGTACCTTAAAAAAATGTAAATAAATGTTAGCAAATAGATGCCTTAGACTTGATCATTTCTCTTGTAGGTGACAGATTCCGCTCTATTATTGATGATGCTTGGTGGTTTGGAACAGTGTTAAGTCAAGAGCCATATCAACCACAGTATCCGGATAGTCATTTCCAGTGTTACATTGTTAGGTTTGTATACAGATGAAAACTAATCATCTGTAACTAATTCAGTGTGGTCGGCTGTTGTATGAATAAGTTTCAGGTTTCTAACCAGACACTATTTTATCTGTCATTAAGTTAATGCCAGTCTGATCTCTGAAATGTTTCTCAGACACGCAGCTGTTTGTTTCCTCTTCACTAGTACTCTCCTTGGTTGAGGTTCTCTCTGCTTCCCTGGTGCTGTTTCTGTAGCTTTCTAATGTTTCCTTTAACTGATACTGTCAGCTGTGACTGTAGTGGCATTTAAGGCCTTCACACTTTGTCTTTGAGTTATTTTTTACTTTGGGAACAGGCCACACAGGATTTCTGGTTTTGTTCTTAAACCTCTAATGCATTCTGGCATTTTGCATTTAATACTATGTCCTTCTTTAAAAATTTATTTTTAATAGTTAAAATTTTATTTGCAATGAGGTTAATTTTCACGTTTTGTATTTTTTTTTTTTTTTTTTTAAGAGAGAGTTTCACTCTGTTGCCCGGACTAGAGTGCCTAGTGCCATGGTGTCAGCCTGGCTCACAGCAACCTCAGACTCCTGGGCTCAAGCGATCCCCCTGCCCCAGCCTCCCAAGTAGCTGGGACTACAGGCATGTGTCACCATGCCGGCTAATTTTTTCTATTTTTGGTAGAGACGAGGTCTCACTCTTGCTCAGGCTGGTCTCAAACTCCTGAGCCCAAATGATCTGCCTGCCTTGGCCTCTCAGAGTGCTGCTAGGATTACAGGTGTGAGCCACTGCGCCTGGCCCACATTTTGTATCTTTCTGTTTACTTTCATAATAGATACCTAGCTATTATCCACAATTTGTTTTTATGAAAGGCTAACCAGGATTTTGTTTTTTTTTAACAGGTGGGATAATACAGAGATTGAAAAACTTAGCCCATGGGACATGGAACCAATTCCTGATAATGGTATATATTTGTTAAATAATGAAACTATTTTATGTTTATGTTTTTGATTTTTTATTTTGCTAATAATGCACATCGAGCACATTTGTATTCTTTGATAAAAATGTTCAAATTGTTACGGTAACTGAACTTTTACTGAAAGAAGACAAATAGCATTAGGCGTACTGATCCTGTTAATTCTTGATCTCAGATTCTAGCTTGATTCTGGCTGTATCTTAGTAGCCTGCTGTCCTTTCTCACGGAAACCTGCCTTAAGCTCTTACTGACCCCCTTTATGTAGCTGCCATTTCTTTTTTCTCCTTCTTACTCTATTGCCCTGTTGCTCCTTCAAGATATAATTCGACTTCTGTCTTCTGCTGTGCCTCAACTTGTCTTACTATGGATTGTCTGTTATTTTCCTGTGAGAAATAGAAGACCATGTGACAGTCACCCCTTCCTCTGGTGATTGCTACCCCACTGCCATTAGCTTCTGAAGGACCTGGTATTTAGCCTTAGCTCATTTCCCACAGTGATTTTAGTTTTCTCCTTCCTTCTGCAGTCAAGTTTGAAAATGTCTCTTGTACCTTTCTTGAATGTTCTACCGAGTGAATTATTTTCCTCTTGCTAAATTTTTTGAAAAGGTGCTGTATGTCTGTCTTTTGCCTCCAGTTTTTCAGTACTCAGCTTTCTTTTGACATTAGTGTTTATTCAACTTACAGAAACACTTCTTGTTCCGCAACCCCACCGTTTCGAGACACGTGAAAATTTTTCTCCGTGAGATTCTGCTGTGTCTGCCCCAGAGGCCAAGCCCTTTTCCTTTATGTTTTATTCCTTGTCGTATCTCCATCAGCTATTGTATATCTTTATATTTGAAATAATTTTTTTTCAATAATGGCACTCTGGAAAGTAACCAATGACTGTTAGGTTTTCTTTTGAATGTAGTAACTTACATATGTGGTAGTACCCAGCTATATAGAAAGACGTTTTGCAATGTATAAAGCATATAATACAAAAGTAAAAGCTAACATTTTTTTTTTTTTGCGATCTCGCTCTAAGAACTTCATCTGTATCAACTCATTTACTCTTACTTTGAGGTTGATGCTTTATTACGAAATTTACAAATGAAGAAACTAAGACTCAGGGGGTTTTAAGTGACTTGTCTAAAGTAATACATTTGGAAAGGATAGGAGCTTGCATTCTGTCCAACTCAAGCCGTCTGGCTCCAGCCAGTGCTTTTTAATTGCTATTTACAGCTACTTCACTGTAAAGGATATTAACAAATCAGTGAGAACACTTTTATAAAGAGCGCTTACGTGTTAATGAGACCAATAAACCTTTAAAATAATTGTCAAAAGATATGAACAGGCAGAAGAATAGAGAGGCTTAGTTGTATTAATAGTCAAGGAAATATATATTAAAATAACAATAAAGTATCAATTTCACCTGTCAGATTTTAGATCAAGAAGTTTATCTTCTCCTATTGATGTTTTTCTCCATTTATTTAACATTTTCAAGAAAATCTTAGTGTTTGCTTCATGTCTTTTTTTTTTTTTTTAAATATGTATTCTTCATTTTCAGTTTTTATTGCACTTTTAAGAATTTTATTTTGATGCTGGGTGTGGTGGCTTACACCTTTAATCCTAGCACTTTGGGAGGCCAGGGCGGGAGGATCGCTTGAGGTCAGGTGTTCGAGGCTAGACTGAGCGAGTGAGAACCCCATGTCTACAAAAAATAGAAAAATTAGCTGGGCGTGGTGGCATGTGGCTATAGTCCCAGCTACTTGGGAGGTGGAGGCAGGGGGATGGCTTGCACCCAGGAATTTGAGGTTGCAGTGAGCTGTGACGAGGCCAGAGAGGCGATAGAGTGAGACCCTGTCTCAAAAACAAACAAAACTTCATTTTAAAATAATTTCAGATTTATAAAATGTTACAAAAATATTACAAAGACATTTCCAACTATCGACATTTCTCATCTTACACAGCCAGCACAATTCAGTTATCAAAATCAGGATGTTATCAGTGGTAACAGTACCATTACCTAATCTGTAGGCTTTATTCAAATTTTGTCTGTTGTTTCACTAATGGCCTTTTACATTTCAGATTTAATTGCCATGTTGTCTTAGTCTCTTTTAATTTGGGATTCCTTGGTCTTTCAGTCTTTCACAACCATGACGCTTTCGAAAGTTGCTACGCAGTTATTTTGTAGAATTTCCGTTGGTTTGGGTTTGTTTGATTTTTCCTCTTGATTAAATCCAGGTTTTGCATTCTTGGCAAGAGTGTCAAAAAAGTGATGTGTGTCCTTCTCAGCGCGTGCATCATTTTAGGAGCCGCACGATAGCAGTTTGCCCTGTTCGTGGGTGTTGTGGTAATCATTTGATTTAGGTGGTATCTGTCAGGTTTCTCCCCTATAAAACAACATACTTTTTTCTGTGTGATTTCTGTCTCATGTGGGTGTATTTATATCCTGCAAATAATCCTTTTTCTCATTCTATCTCTACTCACTAGTTTTAGCATCTGTTCATGATTTTCACCTAAAATAATTGTTGAATGCTATAGTGTTTGGCAAATAATTTTCTGTTTTCATAGTTTCTTTTACATGTGTTAGTTGGAATTTTACTGTAATATGCATCACTTTTTCTGTTTATTTATATTAATATGTGCTTGCATTTTTGTAAAATAAGAATATCTATATTCAGTTGCTGTCATTATTTATTTCGTTGCTACATTATCACAGATTTGGCCATTGGGAGCCCCTTCAGGTTGTCCCCTATGTCCTCTTGACGTTTCTTTTCATCACTTTTGTGTATTTCCTTACTTTCTGGTGTTCAAGGCTTACCTTGTCCTTTCCTCACTCTGGCTGTATAATCAGGCAGTTTTTCATGAGCCATGGTCTGTTTTATTGGAGAATGGTATTTAGAAACCAGCGTATTTCTTCTTATTAATGAATAATATTCCATTGTATGGATAATACCACATTTTATCCATTCAGTAGTTGGACTTTTTTTTTTTGAATTTAAGTTTTATTTATTATGGGTACATAATAGTTATATATCTTTAATAGGGTACATGTGATGTTTAGATACAGGCATACAGTATGAATTAATCAAATCAGGGTAATTGGGGTATCTAACACCTGAGGTATTTATCATTTCTTGGTGTTAGAAACATTTCCATTTCTATTAGTTATTTTAAAGTATTGTCCTGACTTACTGTTGATTATAGTCATTTTGTTATGCTATCAAATAGTGTTCATTCTATCTAACTATATTTTTGCATCCATTAACCATCTCCACTTTATCCTTCTCTGCCCGATACCCTTTCCAGCCTCTGATGACTGTCATTCCACTTACAGTCCCCATGAGATCAGTTTTTAATATTTAACTCCCGCATAAGAGTGAGAATATGTGAGATTTGTCAGTCTGTGCTTAGCTTATTTCACTTAATGTTCTCCAGTTCCATCTGTCATTGCAAATGGCAGGATTTCATTCTTTTTTATGGCTGTGTAAAAGTCCATTGTGTCTATGTACCACAATTTCTTTATCCATTCATACATTGATGGACTCTTAGGTTGATTCCATGTCTTGGCTGTTATGAATAGTGGTGCAATAAACATGGGAGTACAAGTATCTCTTTAATGTACTGATTTCCCCTCCTTTGGATATATACCCAGCAGAGGGATGTGCAGAAGAATGAAACTAGACCCGTATCTCTTGCTATATACAAAAATCAAATCAAAATGGATTAAAGACTTAAATAGTTTCATAGTTAAATAGTTTCATGAAACTGAAACTGTGAAACTACTAAAAGAAAACATTAGGGAAATGCTTCAGGACATTAGTGTGGGCAATGATTTCCTGAGCAATACCCCTAAAACACAGGCAACCAAAGCAAAATTGGACAAATGGGATCTCATCAGGCTAAAAACCTTCTGCACAGCAAAGGAAACAAACAGTAAGGTGAAGCGACAACTCACAAAATGAGGGAAAATATTTGCAAACTATCTATCTGACAAAGGATTAATAAACAGATTATATAAGGAACAACTCAATAGGAAAAAAGCAAATAATATAATTGAAAATGTGCAAAGGATCTGCGTAGACATTTCTCGAAAGACATAAAAATGGCCCATAGGTATATGAAAAAATGCTTACATCATTAGTCATCAGAGAAATGCAAATCAAAGCTACAATGAGGTATCATCTCACCCAAGTTAAAATGGCTTTTGTCAGAGGAACTGGCAATAATGAATGCTGGTGAGGATGTGAAGAAAGTGGAACCCTTGTAAACACTTGGTGGGAATATAACGTATTACAACTGTTACGGAGAACTGTATGGAACTGTATGGAGGTTTGCCAGAAAACTAAAATAGAACATTTGGCTAAGAGTAATGCTGCTGTGAACATCACGTACAAGTGTTTTATTTCTCTTCAGTATATATATAGGAATGGCATTACTGGGTCACAAGGTAACTTGGAGTGTTTAACCTTTTGAGGAAGTGACGAACAGTTTTCCAGAAAGCACCTGTGCCATGTTACATTCCCAACAGCAGTGTTTATATGTGAGTTCCAAAACATCCTGGACAGTTTTTTTTTTTTTTTAATTATAGCCTCCTAGTATTTGTGAAATGTTATCTTATGGTTTTGATTTGCATTTCTCTGATGGCTAATGGTATTGTGCATCTTTTCATTTGCTTATTGGTCATTTCTGTATGTTTGGAGAAATGTTTATTCAAATCCTTTATTTTTTTAATTGGGCTATTTGTTACTTTCGTGTATCATAATTTTGTTCTTTCTCTCATCTCTGTGTCTGTGGGCTTTCTTTGCTTTGCTTTGTTGTCTGTTCACTGTTTCATTTTGGACAGTTTCTGTTGCTGTCTTCAAGTTTACTTTTGGAATGTCTGATTGGCTTTCATCGCCATCCAGCGTAGTTTTCACCTCACACATTGTTTTCATGTCCAAAAATTGAATTTGGGTGTTCTTTTAATATATCTTCCATTTATAATTTATAGACATGTAGAATATAATAACTATGTTTATATCTTTTCTATTTCTAAAACCTTTGCCAATTGTATTTGGTTATCATTTCTCACTGTGGATATGAATTTCCTGATTTTTCACATGCCTTGTAATTTTTAATTTATTTTTATGCCCAGTATGATTTGCAGGAAGTAATTTTTAATTTTATGTCAGACTGTGAATTTTGCCTTATTGAGTGGTGTATATTTTTGTATTCCTGTAAGTATTTATAAACTTTGTTCTCTGACACAATTCAGTTTGTTGGTAACAATTTTATCCTTTTAAGATATGTGTGGTGGGTTTGGAACATTTCTCAGCCTACAGCTAATTATTCCCCACTTCTGAGGCAAAACCTTTTAATGTTGTCTGTCCAGTGCTCTATGAATCATGAAGCTTTCCAGCCTGGCTGGTAGGAATAGGCATGGTTCCTGGCCCCTTCAAGCACCAGGCCTTTTTTATCTGTAATTTTCATTTGCTGCTTTTCATGGCTTCCTGTCATGTTTTTCACACACATGGGCTAATCATTATTCAACAAAATACTTGAGGGGACCGCTATGCAGCTTTCTTCTCTCCTGTGCTTTGTTCTGTGAACTCTAGCTTCCTGGTCTCCATGGACTCTTAAATTCTGTCTCTTCACCTCAGGTAATTTGTCTGGTCCCACCTGGGTTCGTTTTTTTTGTGTCAGGGCCTTGTGTCTTGAGGCAAGCTGGTGTAATTGCAGGGCTCACCTCATTTATTTTCATTCTCTGTGGGATGCCTGTTGTTTGCCTAGTGTTCAGTATTTTAAAAGTCGTCGTTTTATATGGTTTGTCTGCTTTTTATTTATTTATTTTTTTGGTTGCTTCAGCCTGCATGATACATGTAGTCCTTATTGTTTGGTCTTGTCCAGAAACAAACAAAAAAATACCCTAGTTAACATTGAGCACTCATTCTACACTAGGCACTGTTCTGAGTGCTGTATGTGTAAGTAAATTCTCTCAACAAACTTGTGAGGTGGAAACGTCTGTCTTTATTTTGCAGGTGTTTAAATTGAAAACATAGGTTAAAAACTTGCCCAGTCTCATGTTTAGGTGGTGTAGATGTGATTTTGAATTCAGATTCTGGCTTTGGCAAACCAGTGTTTTTTAGGCACTTTGTTTTGTTGCCTGCCCACACAGCCTCTTTGCCTTTCCTTTTGTTGTTGTTGTTTTTTTTTTTTTTTTTTTTTTCGAGACAGAGTCTCACTTTGTTGCCCGGGCTAGAGTGTAGTGGCATTAGCCTAGCTCACAGCAACCTCAAACTCCTGGGCTCAAGCGATCCTTCTGCCTCAGCCTCCCAAGTAGCTGGCACTACAGACATGCACCACCATGCCCGGCTGATTTTTTCTATATATATTTAGTTGGTCAATTAATTTCCTTCTATTATTAGTAGAGACAGGGGTCTCGCTCTTGCTCAGGCTGGTTTTGAACTCCTGACCTTGAGTAATCCGCCCGCCTCGGCCTCCCAGAGTGCTAGGATTAGAGGCGCGAGCCACCGCGCCCGGCCTGAAACAGGTCCTTTTTTTTT
>CAUYRT010045203.1:0-42046 GCA_963574885.1 Lepilemur ruficaudatus | reverse complement strand
GGGCATGGTGGTGCATGCCTGTAGTCCCAGCTACTTGGGAGGCTGAGACAGAAGGATCGCTTGAGCCCAGGAGTTTGAGGTTGCTGTGAGCTAGGTTGACGCCACGGCACTCTAGTCCGGGCAACAGAGTGAGACTCTGTCAAAAAAAAAAAAAAAAAAAAAAAAAATTGCTGAGTTTTTGCAATAGACCTAAAAACAACACTACATCCCAAATCATATAGTGCTTGTGGTGTTCTTCTTATTTCTTTTCTGACAACAGTGGCAATTGTTGCAATTATGATCATGTTACAATGTGTTTCCATGTGTCTCATCTTACTTCCTGCCATGTTATCTACTGAGTGGTGTTTAAGAAATACAGGCAGATAAAAACTAATTGGGGTGGAGGGTGGAGGGTGGAGAGGCTGGCTTTAACTATCTCCAAAAATATTTCCTGAGTATTTGGGAGTATAAATGACAATGTTGTGTGTCATGGAGTTAGGAAGCAACAGGATAGTGCTGATATTAATCTTTCTCTCTTTCTTCCTTCCTTTCTTTCTTTTTCTTCTCTTTCTTTTCTTTCTTTCTCTCTTTCTCTCTCTTTCTTCCTTTGGCTTTTCTTTCATCTCCATAACATAAAAGTGCAAGGTGAAGCAGCATGTATTGATGTCGAAGGTGTAGCAAGTTTTTCAGAAGATCTAGGGAAGATATTGATGAAGGTAGCTATACTAAACAACAGATTTCAGTGTAGATGTAACAGCCTTCTATAGGAAGAAGATGCTGTCTAGGACTTTCACAGCTGAAGAGAAATCAACGCCTGGCTTCAAAGCTTCAAAGAACAGGCTGACTCTCTTGTTAGAGTCTAATGCAGCTGGTGACTTTAAGTTAAAGTCAATGATCATTTATCATTCCATGGCCCTTAAGAGTTAAGCTAAATCTACTCTTCCAGTGCTCTATAAATTGAATAACAAAGCTTCGATGATGGCACATCTGTTTACATCACAGTTTACTGAATTCTTTAAGGCCACTATCCATACCTACTGCTTAGAAAAAAAGATTCCTTTCAAAATATTATTGCTCATTGACAATGCACCCAGTCACCCAAGAACTCTCATGGAAATGTACAAGGAGATTACTGTTGCTTATCTGCCTGCTAACACAACACCCATTCTGCAGCTTATAAATCAACGAACACTTTTGACTTTCAAATCTTATTTAAGAAATACATTTTGTAATGCTACAATTTTCATAGATAGCGATTCTTCTGACGAATTTGGGGAAAGTAAATTGAAAACTTTCTGGAAATGATTCACCATTCTAGATGCCATTAAGATCGTTTGTGATCGGGAGAAGGTCAAAATATTATTTAGTATTAACAAGAGTTTGGAAGAAGTTAATTACAACCCTCATGGATGATTTGGAAAGTTTTAAGACTTCAGTGGAGGAAGTAACTGCAGATGTGGTAGAAATAGCAAGAATAAGAATAAGAATAAGAACAAGAATAAGAAGTGGAGCCTGAAAATGGAAATTAATGTTGTTTTCATGCCTGCTAATACAACATCCACTCTGCAGCTCATATATCAAGGAGTAATTTTGGCTCTCAAATATTATTTAAGAAATAAATTTTGTAAGGCTATAGTTGCCATAGAGAGTGATTTTTCTGATGGATCTGGGCAAAGTAAATTGAAAACCTTTGGAAAATACTCACCATTGTAGATGCCATTAAGAACATTTCTGAATCATGACAGGAGATAAAAATATCATCAATAACAGGAATTTGTAAGAAGTTGATTCCAGAGCTCATGGATGATTTTGAAGGGTTCAAGACTCCAGTGGAGTAAGTAATTACAGATGTGGTAGAAATAGCAAGAAAACTAGAATTATCAGTGGAGCATGAAAATGAGTATAAATTATTGCAATCCTATGATAAAATTTGAATGGATGAAAAGTTGTTGCTTACAAGTGAACAAAGAAACTGGTTTCCTGAGCTGGAATCTATTTCTGGGGAAGATGCTGTAAATATTGTTGAAATAACAACAAATGATTTAGAATACTACATAAACCTAGTTTGAAAGTAGTTCTACTGTGGGTAACGTACTCATCATGTGCCACAGAAAAATCTTTTGTGAAAGGAAGAGTCAATCCATGAATCAAACTTCAATTTTGTCTTATTTTAAGAAATTTCCACAACCACACCCAACTTCAGCATCCAACACACTGATTAGTCAGTAGCCACCAATGTGGAGGCAAGACCCTCCAACAGCAAAAAGATTATGACTTTCTTAAGGCTCATTTAGATGATTGTTAGTATTGTTTAGCAACAAAGCATCTTTGATGTAAGTTATGCAAATTTTTAGACATAATGCTATTTCATACTTAATGGACTACGGTGTAGTGTAAATGTAACTTTTACATGCACTAGGAACCCAAAAAAATTGTGTGATTTTCTTTATCAAGATATGTGCTTTATTGTAGTGGACTAGAACTTAACCCATATTATCTCCAAGGTATGCCTATAATTAAGAGGGCAGAGGTATGGTAAGCATTCCAAAAACGTATTTTTCAACACATCCTCATTGGTGATGCACTATGTAGCAGTGAACCCTTAGACTTTGCCAAATAGTTTCTTTTACTTTTTTTTCCTCTTCTGTTTTTACTATTTGACATTTTAGCTATTTTTGCAAATTTTCATAGATATTTAATGATAAGTTGAGAGAATGCACACTATGTACTACATAATGCCTGCATGTGAATCAAAGAGATTTTGAGACCCATCTGAAATCAAAGCCACTATTCCAGATTGCTGATTATATATGCCTATATTTCCTCTAAGCCTTTGTGACAGTTATTAGATTGGGCTATAAAAATTTGTGAGTATATTGAAAACACATAAAGAAGCACTTTCATAGAAAAATGCAAGGTCATAGCTATAAAGAACCCAGAGTTTCAACTTTCATATTAGTCTACATCTGAGTTCTTAAACAAAAATATACTGTTCCAGCTCTATAAAATAGAAAAGGCAATGGAATCAGAGAAAATCCGTATTTAGACTTTTAAGGAGTGATTTCCAAATTTTTGCATATTCATACCATGTTCTGAATCCAATTATAAACAATTACATAAATACATTAGATAGAGAAAAGTACTTTGAGTTTGAAATGAAGAAATATTCCAGCTCCATCACCAACTTCATTGTAGAGTTGATCATTAATCACAAAATAATAGAATTTTAAAAGCCCCTGAACAACCAATTATAACAATGGTTCAATGTACTATAAATTGCATCTTCTTTTGATAAATGTAAAAATGTGATGCCCCTCCCCCATTGCATATGATAAACATTTCATGAGGTATTTGCCACTTCTTAAAATTTTTTTTAAATTTCTGATTATTACGGGTACATAACAGTTATATATCTTTATAGGGCACATATGCTGTTTTGATACAGGCATATAATGTGAATTAATCAAATCAGGATCATTGAGATATCCATCACCTCAGGCATTTATCATTTCTTTGTGTTAGGAACATTTCAATTCCACTCTTTTAAAGTATGTCCTAACTTATTGTTGATTATAGTCAATTTGTTGGGCTGTCAAATATTGTTCATTATTTGCAGCTGCTCTCCAGCACTCTCACATCACCACCTCAGATCATCAGGCATTTGATTCTCATAAGGAGCATGCAACTTAGATTCCCTGCATGCGCAGTATACAGTAGGGTTTGCACTCCTATGAGAATCTAATGCTGCTGCTGATCTGACAGGAGGCGGAGCTTACACAGTAATGTGAGCAATAGGGAACAGCTGTAAATACAGATGATGCTTTGCTTACTCACGCACCACTTACCTCCTGCTACCTGGTTCCTAACAGGCCACAGACCAGTACCAGTCTGTGGCCCAGAAATCAGGGACCGCAGATTTAAATTAATCTCTTATTTCTAGACATGATCAAAATCACAGACGCGTATACTGTCTTGTGAAATGTTACACTACATATAAATGGAAGACAGGGCCCTGACTCAGCTTTTCCAAAACATTATGAAGTCTAGAAAAATGAACTTTATTGACATTGCTTCCTGAATTGTTAATCCCTTGTTTTCCTTTGTACATGATATTAGTTAAATTGCTTTGAGCTACTATGCCACCTTTATTTTTTAACTTTTATCCTTAAGATCACAAAATGATTCTCCCAACTCTAAGTATGGCACTTAACCATGCTTACAGGAAGAAGGGGAAGTAAATGGGGCTTTCTTGAAATAAATCACCTTATGTCTTACTAACCCAGATATATATCATATGACTACTATTAGTTGCAAGGGAGTCAAGAAGCAAGTCTCTCTCTTTTTTTCTTTTTCTTTCTTTCTTTTTCTTTTTTTTTATTAGCAGGACACATTGCCACCTCAAGGAAAATCCAATCCATTATTAAATATCTACTGTTCAGAAGAAACTGAGCAACTGGCAGTATCTGCCCATATACATTTCCATTACTGCTGTATTAATGCATATTTGTATGGATTGTCTAGGGTAGCTAAATTAATAAGATACATTATTATATCAACTTCAATTAATAAAATGGTTTTCTTAAATTTATATTTACTCACTTTGTAATTCTTCTAGTACCCATCAGCTTTTCTTTTAAAATACAAATTGCTATTGAAAATCAATTTTGATCTCTTTTCAAATATCAGTAATTGGTAAATGATGTTCTATAATGATGGAAGTTTTTGATTCTTATAAATTAGTCATGCTCTTCTAGACCAAATGAGTGGCACATTTGAACCAAACTACTCATGCTACATTTATATGTTAAAGTCACATGTACAATTCAGAGTGAACTCTGGCTATCTTGCAAGTTAGAAATGTATTTTTCAAATAAAAATATTTCCAACAAGAATATTATAACAATATAGGATACATTTTATAATTTTTGAAAAGAAGTTGTCTTTTAAGCTATCCTCCTATAATATTATTTTTCTCAAATGACTGATAAATGTTGAGTAACAAGATGATGGCATATTCTCTGGAAAGTATATGAACTGCAATGATTCTACGTTTCCAAATAAATATCTATTTATGCCCTAAAGAACAAAGAGATATAGGGTTATGGTCAACATTTTATAGTGAAATTTGAAACGTTTAATGACAACTTGTGCCTGAATAGGTGAAAAAGTGAGATGAAATTATCCTTGTAAAAAAGAGTTCTCTTCAAAAATATGTTTTTAATATATAAAAGAACACACAAAAATGACCAAAAAACCCCCTAAAAGAACAGCTTCTGAAAGCACTCATTTTAAAGATTTTTTTCATGTAGAGTTCTGCTTGTTTTGTCCTTATGCTATCTTGCTAGAATTACCAGAAGTAGAAAGGAAAGGACTCTAATAAGCTCAATTATCTGATCAGCTCTCATAACTCAGAAGGTGGAGTTCCTTAAAAGGGAGAAATAAGTAAAATGATCTAATTTAAATTTATTTTCCTAAAAAAATGATTTTAAAAGAGATTACTGATGTACAGCATTATAAAACTGGCTATGTATAATGAATTGTGAATCTGCAAAGTGTCTTGTAAGAAGCCTTCTAAAATCTGGCAAACAAGAATATAATGTAACACCATGATTTTGTGTAGAGGTAAGGGTATCCGTTGGAACTGATCTCTAATTTTATTCCACTGTGGTCTGAGAAAACATGTGATATAATTTTTATTTTTTTAAATTTGTTGAGATTTGTTTTGTGGCCTTGTATTGCTGAATAACTATTGAGTCAAGGAGGAGATCCAGATGGAAATCAAAAGATTCTTCAAACTAAATGATAATGGGGAAACAAGTTTTCAAAATCTGTGGGATACAGCCAAAGCATTCCTGAGAGGAAAACTGATAGCATTGAATGACCACATCCAAAAGACAGAAAGATCAGAAATCAACAAACTAATGAACTATCTCAAGGAACTTGAAAAGGAAAAGCAAAGCAATCTAAACCCTTCAGAAGAAAAGAAATTACTAACATCAGAGCAGAACTAAATGAAATCGAGAAAAAAAAAAATTATATAGAAGATTAATAAAACCAAAAGTTGGTTCTTTGAAAAGATAAACAAAACTGACAGCCCTCTTGCTAGAATGACCAGAAGTAAAAAGGAAAGGACTCTAATAAGCTCAATTAGAAATGAAAAAGCAGAGGTAACAACAGATATCATGGAAATACAACACATCATCTTTGAATACTATAAAAATCGTTATGACCCAAACTTGAAAATGTGGAGAAAATGAACAAATTCTTAGAAATACACAACCTCCCTATGCTCAATCAGGAAGAAATAGAGTTTCTGAACAAACCAATATCAAGTCCTGAAATTGGAGCAACAATAAAATATCTTCCAATAAAATAAAGTCCCAGAGCAGATGAATTCACACCTTAATTTTACCAAATCTACAAAGAAGAACTGGTATGTATACTGCAGAAATTATTCCACAACATTGAGAAAGATGGAATCTTTCCCAACTCATTTTATGAAGCCAATATTACCTTGATAGCAAAGCCAGGAAAGTGCACAACAGAAAAAGAAGACTACAGACTAATATACCTTGTGAATATAGATGCAAAAATTCTGAATAAAGTTTTAGCAATCCGAGTTTAATGGCACATCAAAAAAATAGTTCATCAGGAACAGGGGGGCTTCATCCCAGAGATATAAGTATGGTTCAATATATGCAAATATATAAATGCAATTCACCATATAAATAAAAGCAAGAAAAAAGACCATACTGTATTCTCAATAGACACAGAAAAAGCATTTGACAAAATTCAGCACAACTTCATGATAAAAACTCTTAACAAAATAGGCATAGATGGGTCAAATTATTAAACTCACATATGATAAATACACAGCCTTCATCTTACCAAATGGGGAAAAGTTGAAAGCATTCCCACTTCAAACTGGAACCAGACAAGGTTGGCCACTATCTCCACTTCTATTCAACATAGTGCTGGAAATCCTTGCCAGAGCAATAAGACAAGAGAAGGGAATTAAGGGTGTCCGTATGGGGGCAGAAGAAGTCAAACTCTCACTCTTTGCTGATAATATGCCATTATACCTAGAAAATCCCAAGGATTCAGCCAAGAAACTCCTGGAATTAATAAAGGAATTCAGTAAAGTCTCAGGATACAAAATCAATGCACACAAATCTGTAGCTTTCATATACACCAATAACAGTCAAGCCAAAGATCAAATCAAAGATGCAACACCTTTCACAATAACATCAAAGAAATTTAAATATTTAGAAATATATTTAACTAAGGAAGTGAGAGACTTATATAGGGAGAACTACAAAACACTGAGAAAGGAAACTGTAGAGGAAGTAAACAGATGGAAAACCTTAAAATGCTCATGGATCAGCAGAATCAATATTGTTAAAATGTCTATACTACCTAAAGTGATCTACAGAATCAATGCAATCCCTATCAAAAGGCCAACATCATTTTTCACAGATATAGAAAAAATAATTCTATGTTTTGTATGAAAGCAGAGAAAACCCCATATAGACAAAGCAATCTGAAGCAAAAAGATCAAATTGGGAGGCATCAGTCTACTAGATTTCAAGCTATGCTACAAAGATATAGTAACCCAAACAGCCTGATATGAGCACAAGAACAGGATTGAGAATGTGGATATAAAACTATCATCAAATCTTTGACAAAGCAGACAAAAATATACACTGGGGAAAAGAATCCTTATTCAATAAATGGTTCTGGGAAAATTGGATAGCCACATGTAGAAGATTGAAACTGGATCTGCACCACACATCTATCACAAATATCAACTCACAGTGGATAACAGACATAAACCTAAGGCGTGAAACCATAAGAATTCTAGAAGAATATGTTGGGAAAACTCTTACAGATATTGGTCTAGGCAAAGAATTTATGAAAGAGATCCTCAAAGCAATCACAGCAACAACAAAAATAAATAAATGGGACCTGATCAAAATAAAAAGCTTCTGCACAACCAAGGAAACTATCATTAGAGTGAATAGACAGAATGGGAGAAAATATTTGCATGCTACACATATGATAAAGGGCTGATAACTAGAATTTATATAGATCTCAGGAAAATCAGCAAGAAAAAATCAAACAACCCCATTAAAAAGTGGGCAAAGCACATGAACAGAAACTTTGCAAAAGAAGACAGAATAATGGCCAGCAAACACATAAAAAAGTACTCAATATGTCCAATCATCAGGAAAATGCAAATCAAAATCACAATGATATATGACTTGACACCAGTGAAAATGGCTTTTATCAAAAAGTTCCAAAACAACAAATGCTGCCATGTATGCGGAGAGATAGGAACACTCTTACATTACTGGTTGGACTGCAAATTAGTACAACTTCTATGGAAAGTAATATGGAGTTATCTCAAAGAACTAAAAGTAGAACTACTATTTGTTCCAGCAATTCCACTACTAGGCATCTACCCAAAGGAACAAAAGTCATTTTATAATAAAGACATCTGCACTTGAATGTTTATGGCAACACAATTCACAATTGCAAAGATGTGGAAACAACCCAAGTGCCCGTCAATACATGAGTGGATTAATAAAATGTTGTGTATGTATACCACAGAGTACTATTCAACCATAAAAACAATGGTAAACTAGCACCTCTTGTATTATCCTGATTGAAGCTAGAGACCATTCTTCAGAGGTGTCACAAGAATAGAAAAATAAGCACCACATGTACTCTCCATCAAATTGGTACTAACTGATCAACACTTAAGTGCACACATGGAAGTAATATTCATAGGGTGCAGAGCAGATGGGAGAGGGTGGAGGGGAATGGGTAAATTCATAATTAATGGATGTGGAGTACACTGTCTGGGGGATGGGCATGCTTCTAGCTCTGGCTCAGGTGATGCACAGGCAGTCTATGTAACCAAAATGTTTGTACTCCCATAATATTCTGAAATTTTAAAAAAATAATATAAATAAATAAATATATTTATATAACAAGAGAAAAAAAGCATATAATGTAACTCAAATAATTCAACTTATTTTATCTATTAGAGATGTTCTTCCAAACAAGGTGCCCCCAGGCCTTCTAATAATTCTCCCATAGTCCTCTTGGAAAATAGAGTCTAATGATAAGATCCCAGTTCTTGAGTTAAATCCTCTTACCCCATGGGCCTCTATCTATTACCTGTCATGATACTCATGCTATTTATTTCTCTCATTTTCTTTTGCTGCTGCATTTGAGGACTGTTTGCCCTATGTTAATGATCTGTGTTTTGGATCCTGTCCTTCTCTTTACAGCATTGTCTGGATTCTGAGAAGAACTTTCTCTTCTGTCACATAAAATTTTAACCAGAACTATATTATTTGCTTGATTATATAGCTTAACTCCTACACATTTACCCAAATTCTGCCTATAACCATGACTTGTTTTGAATCTGCCTTGTCCAAATAAGACATCTATTTAAATATTATCTGCACTTGTGATTTTAATGGTGATGACTTCTTAGTTTTGCTTACTATGGCTATCAATTTGTTGGCCTAGTAACCCTCCTTTGCTTCCAAATTTCAGTAAAAATCAGACCATCACATGAAAGATGATACATACATGTATTTTCTATTTTTGTCAACTTCTTTCCTCCAATTGTGTGTTTGTGAATAGACTTGCTAATAATTATGTTTTTCATGCTATCCACTTAGCTACCAAACAAATCTGCTTCTAAAGAAAGACAACTATTCATTTATGTCTCATAACCCATATACACAGATATAAGTATATTATGAGTAGATAGTCAGTAATTGTTTCCAATATTTAAAATTGTTTCATGAAAGAGATGCTCAAAATGACATGGAGGATGAGGTACAATTTACTAGAATAAATTTAATAGGCTTGTGCTCAAATGGTCAAACCATGGGATCCTTTAATTCAGTAATCACAGCAGTTGCAATAGGAGAGAAAAAAAACTAGGAATTTTTACCAACATTGGCAGATTTATACATATGTTGATAGACTCTGCACATGACAATGAAATTTTCAACACAAATAACTAAGTGAAAAAATAAAATTAGATGAGTAGAATAGCAATATTATATAACATGGGTAAAGTATTTAAGAAGACTCAGAAGTTTTATTATACAGATTCACCCCCAACTTCTTTTTCATACTAGTTGTCATCATGGTACGGCTGTTTCTTATATAACATCAGAAGGCAAAAGTCACATTCTAATAGATATTCTATTCTAGTGTATGCATGGTGCTTCTAGGCACTATAAATACCTAAATACCTAATACTTACCTGTTCTGTGTGTCAGTATTCTCATCTACAACATGTATATAATTATAATATTTATTTTGTGGGGTTGCTGTGAGGATTAAATGAGATAATATATGTAGAGGGTTTACTGAAATGCCTAGAATATAGCAAGTGCTTACTTATTAAGAACTAGTAGCAAATGCTGTTGTTATTCTTAACAATTGGCCATGTCCTCATCAGTAAAATAAATACAGATCATCAGGTTCAACACTTCCCAATTTGTCTCCATATTATCTCCAGCTTTTATCCATTTTAATTTATTCCAAAATTTCATAAGAAATATTTTTCTCTGACTTTCCAGTTTAGACCAGACAGGAATAGTGACTCAAACATCAATTATAGATGTCATTTTCTGTGGTATTACAAACCACACTCCTCTATCCTATGTAACTTCCACGTTAATTATACCTGCCATGATAAGTCTAGGTTTTGGCAACATTCCTTAGTTTGTGAAATATTTAGGAATATCTAATCTTCAAACCTAAATTCTTGACATATGTACATGTATGTGTGCATACATGCATGCACACACACTCACTCACCTGCTTTGAAGCACTTTTAATAAAAAATAAATTAAATCAGTAGAGAGTAATATGTAGAAGAATTAGTAGAGGGCTCTTATAAAGTGAAAATGGCCCATGCTACAACACTAAAAATGTACTCTACTTAAATTATGCTGGCTATACTGTGCTTGCTAAAATTTTAAACTAGTGCTAAGATTTTGAATAGCCTACTAGTACTCCAAAAAGTAATTTATTCTTCACTCCACAGCTTCGGTTATATTCTATTTATCTAATTCTTTTAGGATACTCTTGAAACTGGTCCATATTTGAGCCAAATTTTGAGACAGAATATAAATAGATTTGGAAAACAAAATAAGAAAATATAAAATGAGCCCTTATGTTCATTTTTTGACATTATTATATTTCTCAAATATATTTATTAAATGATTTCAGAAGATCAAGAACAATGTTTTCTTCTGTATTCCATATTACTTATAATATATATACACACACACACACATGCATACATACACACATGAAGATTCTGGGGAAAAAGGCTAAAAGAAATCCTTTTGTTTGTGTGGTTTATTATGCTCAGAAAAATCAGAATTATATGTATTGAATTCACATAATCTCAGAAAAGAGAGAAATTTAGCCATTGGGATAGTTGAGCATTAATTTTTCATTGCATACAATAATGAAGTAATGCAATAATGCAATTGTGCTCTGCCTTAACACAATGTAATTTTCATTACATTATTGGTATCATTTTTCTTATTCATGTTCAACTATAAAAACTTGAATTTCATTGCTCTAACATAATATTGATTTCATATATAAATGGAAAATAGCAAATATTAATCAAGAGTACATATATTTTCAGATCATTTCAATAGTGATCCCTTTTCATCTGTGTTGCAGAGATACTAGAAATATTTTAAATTGGTTGCTGATACTAAATTTTTTAAATGTTCCTCCAATATAAACAAGATAGCTTTAGTGAACTATCTTGAAGTTTTGCATCATTACTTAAAATGAAAGGGAAATAAAGAATCTTAATCTTAAATTGGTAGTAAAAAAGTTAATGAACCACTTGCCTTTTCTAAATTGTGCTGATAGCATGAATTAAAACTAGTTTAATATTCTGAGCAGATATGCAGATACAAAGTCATAAAATCTATAATTAAAATCCCACAGCTCACTAAAATTAGTCTTTAAATAAGGAAACTAGGGTTTACTAATCTGGTCAGTGACTTTAAAAAATGAGCATTTAATGCAATTTGTATTATATTACTACTCCAAAATGCCAAAATATGTATGGAGTCCTTGACCTCATGCTAGGTCATTCAGTCTATTTAAGAAATCTCAGAACAATGGAGACAATAGGTCTGTCATATCTCTTTAGAATATTTATTAAAACTATCAACATTTTAGATATCACAATCAGTGTTTTGAAAATTGTTTATTTAAATCTATTTAAATCTAAGAATATTGAGTCCAACAATGTTATTTTTCCAAGATGCCAAAAGTATAAATTTACTAATAAGTTAAATCTGTTTTTTCTCACATAATATTTTCTGTAAATACCATAAAATATTAAATTCACCCAATGGAGAAAAAATCAAAGTTTACAACAAGTTATTCACTTTTCCACTAATTTTCTGTTTTGGAATGACTCAGTGCTGGAAAAGCAAATGGAAAATCAAAAAGAATGTATTGATGCAATACATTAATACATATGAAATGAGAGAGATGCAATTTTTTTTTAATTTTCTTGAGCAATAGTTTCAAATAAAAATCAGTTTTATGAGTCCTGAAGGTTTGGTATTGGAGTTAAAATAAGTTACTTAAGTGTCATAACTCCAAAATTTGTATCTTCACCTTAAAGTTATATGGTCTAAAGGTAAGTAGATTTAAATGAGTACATATTCTAAAATACTGTTTTAAATTATCAGTTTATTTTTTCTATCATGCAATCTGATGTGCTAATGAAAACGAGGCATGAGATATAGCTGATCAAAAAGTTAATCGTTCTTTTTGTTAGAATAATGACTTTGTTCTTGAGTCTTAAAGACTAAAGAAAGAAGAAAATGAGGCAAATAAATGAGCTTACGTGTCCAGTTCTTTCTCAGACATTACAAAGTCCCTATAAAATAACTGGGCTCCTAAACATAATAACATCACCACTAAAATCTTTATTAAAACTGAATGACATTCTGTTATTCTGAAAAATGGGATACCACCAAAGTTCAATTCTATCTGCTGTACTAAAGAGAAAACCATTTACAAGATATAATGAAACAAGATTCTCTTTAAATATACATGAAGGGCAAATGTGTTTTCTTTATGAGCTTCACAAATTTGATGCACATTCTAATTTCTTTCTGTTGTAGCTTCCAGGGTTCCATTGATCTTGTGGCGTGGGAGGACTGTTATGGTGTGAGTCTGTTACCAAGAGCTATATGACAGCATTAATTAAGTTGTGCTTTGGGAAAATGAAAGCAAACAAGATTCATATTTTCCTTTCTGCCAATAAACACTTAAGTACAGCAATGTGTAGGAATTCCTGGCACATTAATCAATTTGATTTTTTTCCCTCTGTCCCTCCCTCCCTCTCTCTTTCCCTCCCTCCCTTCCTTCCTTCCTGCCTTCCTTCTTTCCTTTTTGTTTATTTTTTTGTTTGTTTTAGTGATGGTTTTACATTTATAATACAAAGGTCAGAAGGAATAGCTATTAGACATGGATGAACTACAATCCTCATTTGCAGAGAAGTTTAAGAAAAACACATGCAATAAAATTGAGCTTCAAGAGCCATTGGGGCCTATGAGAAGGTTTCTTAAATTGTCTGTGTTACAGATGTGTGGTATTTTGTTTGTGCTTTGCTAGAAGGAAGAAAAAACTGGTTTTCACATATAGCACTGCTACTACATGAAGGATTAGTTGGTGACACCATTCTGAGGAAGATGATCTCCCATTTCATTATTGCCTAAGTATCGTTCTCCTATTCTTACCTTCTATTCTTATCCCAACTGAGCTTTAACTTAATTTTCCAAGTTGCCTTTCTTCAGGAATAGCTCCCACAACCATTTTTTTAAATGAGTAGGTTCACAGATTTTTATAAAACTCTGTCTGTGCAGAAGGGACAATGGGTAAGGCCTAAGCTCCTTCCATGAACTGGCTCCATCTTTATCTACCTCTCCAATCTTGTGCCCAGCCCTTCTTCCATACCAAACTGTTTATAAGCTGTGCTGCTTTCCTGTGATCTTCCTTTTGATATGCTGTTCTCTATGCCACAATCATCCCCAACCTTTTTAAGGATTCATATTCACTTTCAAGATCCAACACATGTGTCTCCCTTCCTCAGCCTCCTCAGCCTCTCTCTGGGGAACTGAAATGTTCTTTTATTTTTTTTACTGTTTTGTTAATGCCAGCATCACAGAACCTGTCCATTATATTTTTTAAATTATTTCTGCATGGCCTTTGGTTGAATTGTAAGTTCCAAGAAAAGAGGAGCTGTATTCTGTTCATTTATTTTTTACAATTATATTTATTATGGTTGTAATTGTTATTACCAAAGAATACATTCAACAAATTATGTCCCTACATTTCCCTTTACCTCCCCTTCCCTGAACTATCAAAGTGAATAACAGATACATTCTGCTCTATGATTATATCAAGAATCACTTATTGAGAGTCTACTGTGCATCAGGGCAGGCACTACTCTTGGCAATATTCATATAGCAGTGAAAAGACAGAATCCCTGTCCTCTTAGAACCTCTAGTTTAATAAGTAGGCCATGCTTGGGAATAATTTCATTATCAAATCTGATAAGAAATAGTTTGTGCAATATCAAGTGTATAAAATATTAAAATTATATATAACTGCATAAAGAATGGGAGTAGATTTGAAGAGAAAAAGAAATAATTCTACATTGAAAAATCTGTGCCATATAAATGAAATGTTTTAATCATCAAAATTAATTGAATTATCTTTTCCTACGTCTAATTAATTTGTTCCAAATAATGTTACATTTTGCTTGTTTTGATTTCCAGCATAACAGTATTTTTCCCAGAAATTCTAATTGCCTTTGGTTTTGCTTTGCTCCTTTCTTTTTTTTCAATATATTAAGTGGATACACATGATTTTTTACATGGATACATGGTAAAATGTATGCTACTGTATATTTCTTTGGTTAGATCTAGTAAAATTTGTTTTATGAATCTCATCTGAAATCTCTTCACTCAACTCAGGGCAGATAGGTTTGGAGTGCACCTATCATCTGTTGCTGGGAAGTCTCCTACTTAGTAAGAAGAAGGAGAAGTCCCTAGATTGCACATTTGTGTCCCATTCTAGAAGACTGATCTAGCAGAAGAGAAGGTGGATGCACTGAGAGCCTGTAATGTAGATGTTCTATGTTGTCCTATTTCCCTGTGGTTGTCATAGTCCAAGCCGGTGCTGGGGGATCTTCATGGTTAACAGTGGATTGGTCCCTAGACCTGTTGAAAGCTCAGGTGTGGGGATGGGTGAGGCTCTTCCCACTGAGGCAGGAGTTGTGGGAGATTGCTCTGCCTGGGTCTTCCCATAGCAGTGGCATTGGTCACTGGGTGAGCCTATCTAGGCGGAGGCTGTGGATGTTAGAGCTGTGGACATTTGCTCCATCCAGGTCCAGGTGCAATGGCAGGATGCAGTGGTGGGGGGGGGCAGAGGGTGGCTCATGGCTAATGGGTCTGTGGTGGAACACTGACCTGCAGGCATGGAGCTATGTAGCACGGCACTCCATGGGGGAGCAGCTTTGCCAAGTGGCGCACCGTGGCTGTGTGGTCGGCATCCAGTAGACAATGCACGGGGCTATGGGGCCTGAGTACACCATGGCTGCCAGGCAGCTGGGGTTCTCTTCCCTCGCTGGTCTCTTGAGGCTGTTGCAGTAGTACTTCTCGGGTGGTGTTGGCTCCTGCTCTGTTCAAATTCCCCGGCGGGGAGGGGCACTCGGCTTCCAGTTACAGGGCATGTGCAACCATCTGCTCTCTCTGCTCCCTCCCCGGCCTGGCAGGTGTGCTGTCCAGGCAGTTGCAGCAAAGCTGATCCCTGTATAGACTGGGCGCTGTGGACCCAAGAGCTCAGAACGGGGTCACTTGCAACAACCCGGAAATGAAAGCCAGCAGGCCGCCCTGTGCCTGCTCTACAGTGCAATGTCACTGCAGTCTCTAAACAGCCCTTGATCAGTAATAGAGGACTGTGTTGGTGGCGGGGGCCGCTCACAGCTGGGGTTGCTGTGTCCTCAGGGAGAGCCTGGACCTCCAGGGTTGTCTCCTCTGTTCCTTCCTCATGTGTGGATGCCTCCCCCAGGTACCGTCCAGTCTCGGTGAGTGGATCACCTTGTCTCACTCCACTCTGAGTGTCTCCCATTGCTTGTCTAATGATTTATAATGCTCTCGCCAAGAAGTTCCCTCCGTAGGTGGCATCAGCTCTCCTCAGGAGCGGTGTGGCAGGCGGCGAGGCCCTGCTTTGTGTCTTGAATGTTGATATGACGGGAAATAATTATCTTCGACTTATCACTAAGTTGACTCATCGCTTAATGATACTCTTTGTTAAAAGAATAATTTGAAGCCGATTTCTTAGGCTTCAGTAAGGTAATAATCCAGAGATTTTTGTTCATTACATTTGAAGCCTTTCCAGTTTATAGATTACTCGAGTTATTTGGGGCTGCTAAAGTATACCTGCAAAGAATACTTTTCAGAAAGACTGCAGTCTTTCTTCATCTTTGTGTTCTAAATATGTCATTATTTTGCTCACACTTGATGGATAGGTAAGCCCACGATGGAATTAAAAGTTCAGTGCAGTTTTCAATCAAAACGGTGAAGGTATTCCAGCATTTTATTTAAATGTGTAGTTTTGTTGGGTAGAGAGAATTCTATTCCCCTTTTCTACCATACCTGCCTAAATCTTAACTAAATCCTCCCGTTTTTTATAATTCCAAGAAAGAAGGAGTCATATATCTCATTCATTTTTCTCTTATAGGACCTATCAAAATATCTCTATTGGAATAGGTGCTCAACAACCACTGTTATTGAATTTGAAGATGATGATAACAACATGCATGATTCCATCTCCATGTTTAAGGAAAAAACCCACAAATCTTTTACCTATCCCCTCTTCCCTATTTTAAAAATTACATTCATTCAGAAACCTGACATTCATCCTACATCTTGATCACACATACAATCATTCATTTAATTTTTAACATTTATTAATCACTTTCTGTGTGCCAGAAAGAATTCTAATGACTAGGAATAAAGCAGTGCACTCTTTATCCCCAGGAGAGGGGAGTCATTTCCCAGTAAGGAGCATTATCTCACTGAACTAACTTACCTCAGTGAGCTTACTTTCCTGTATCCTAACAATGAAGTAACACTAAAATATCTTTAATTATATACTTTTCTGCACCTCCATAGCTGCTGTTATGTCTTGCTGGTACTACTAAAATAGGCTTCCCTCTAATATCCAGCTCTAAAAATCCTCAGATGCCACTAGAACCTACAACTCATTAATTTTAGCAACTTCTTGCTATTCCTCCTCCATCTCTCCACTTCCAATATTCATATTTTTTCTTACTTTGCTAAATTTTCAGAGTTATTAATATTGCTAACACCTAGCACGTGCTCTCCTCATTTGTCAAACTCTCTTGACTAAAACCCCATCCTGGTTAACATTCACCTACCTACCAATTCTGTTCCTACACTCATGTATCTGAACATGGCTGGAAACAAACACATAACTCTATCTGTTGCCACATTCACCTTCTTTTCCTGCCTCCCATAAGTGTGCACCAAGTTCTTTCCCATTTGGGGACCGTTGTCTCTGCTGTGTCCTTGCCCTGGAATCTCTTCCACTTTTCATAGGACTCACTGCCCCACATTCCCTAGCACTTAGGTCAGATATTGCTCCTCACAGAGTCCCTCCCTGGCTGAAATTTTAAAATAGAGTATGCACATTCCATTTTATGTTTATATATTTTTATTTAATATAATCATTCTGTCTTATAATATCTTGTTATTTCATGTTACAAAATGAAACAGAATTATATAAAAAACAAATTATATTTAAATGATGTTATTCCACTACTTAATATAAATTTTTGATTTAGAAATGTGTTTTTTTATTAATGCCTTTAACCACAAGATCTAATAATTACCATAATGCCTCGATAGTGATAGGTCTAAATGACAGTTTGAGATATCTATGACAACTCTAACATAACACAAAATGTCTATGATTTCTATTGGTGAAAAATTCACAGAATGTGCTGATACTATTGAAGTTTATTCACAATAGAAAGAAATGTTAAATTTCAGTGAGATGTTTTTGAAAATAAATATTAATATATGAATTTTCTCATCTAAGTTCATAGTCTTCATGAATTTTACCTCTAGACTTCTTAGGAGTCTATAGAACTCATATTAAGAACCCTGACTAATCCAAATCCCTCATTTTATGTGTAAGAAACTATTTTGACATCCTAATGATTTGTCAATGTAAGTTAGGTGGGGATGGAAGGTTTAAACTGAATTCTGACTCTCTCAACTCTTATTCCAGTGCTGAAAGGGAAAAGCACGACCCCCAAAGTACAAGTAAAATAGGAGGTGTGGGAGTCAACTCATATTTAAATTCTGGTGGACAATATCTGGAAGATTGTTCACATGTACCAGTGATTTGATATGTATTTAAAAGAATCTAAAATATCAAGTACTAGTTATGAAATTAAGGACCAAAATACTTGTACCTGACCCCATCATTGTTAATATCCATCCCCTTCCTTTTATTCATATCCTTGACTCATCATCATTAACTAAAATAAGAACAACACAACTTTAGTACCTCTAAGACATCTTTACTTTGTTTTTGGTAACTTTTTTCACTATTTACCCTACTAGACTGTAAGCATCATAAAAGCTGGGACTTTCCATATCCTACATACCACTGTTGTCCTTGTGCAAACTGTACTGCCTGACATATAGTAGGTGCCAAATCATATTTGTTGATTGAATTAACACATGAATTTATTAAATTATAGAACACATTTTATAGAATAATTAATGTCTTTTCATTTGTACTAAAACATTTTTAAATTCAAAACAATACAGAATGGCAATGAGTGAAATTCAAGATTTCTTAATTGCCAGCTAAGAGGGTAATGCCAAAATCACAAACGAGCATGAAGCCTACTAATACAAAAACATGGTAATCGAATTATTATTCTTCATTTTAAATGTACAAAGAATCATGATTATCCCACATCTTATGAAGAAGCATTTCATAATCTCTTGGTAAGACTCAATAAGGAAGTATATTCATTTATTACCAGCACTGAGAAAAGTATGTGTAGAATATTAGGCCTATACTTGACTGGAAAAGCAAACTTCTCATATTTTAGAGTAAGTTTGCTTTGGAGAAACTTATCTATCTATATAGAAGTAGCTAGAATTTTCTAAGGGAATCTTCAAATCTTGGTGCAGGTAGGTGGAAGATGCAATGTTTAAAATGAAAGGAGACATTAGGAAAGCAGGTAGGAGGAATGAGTGAAATGATGTAGGCAGGAGCAAAAGCACAGCAGTAGGTTAGAGAAAGATTTGACCTTGATGTGGGTGGTGAGTAGAAGGCAGTCAGAAATTTGTTACAGGAATAAAAATGAGAAGTACTTGGAAGAAAACTGAATTTTAAAAGACTCTTTACTTTAGGGCCAGGAAAGCCAAATACATATTATAAAACAGTGCTAAGACTTGTTCACAACTCATTTGAGGGATGCTACACACCTGGTCATCTCATAGCAGGCATGAAGAATTTGTCTGTCACTGTAATTTGGAGCAATTAGTGCATACATCTTTTCTTGCATGATGGACACTTTAGGAAATGTAAGATTATTTGAGAAGAAAAACTATGCTATCCAATAAGCTCTCTTGTTTCTATTATTTCTTATTAAAAAATCCCTCTTGATTCTAATGAGAACCAGTAGAGTGGTTAAAAGGATAGACATTTAAATTAAATAGTCTTGGGCCCAGTTCTGGGTTTCCCACTTACAGGCTGTGTTACATTATGCAAGTATTTATATTTAACCTCTCTAAATCTCAGTTTTTACTGGGATGAAATGAGTTAATGAATAAAAAGGGATTAGCAACAGTCCCAGCACATAGATTATAAACCTCCAATGAGCACAGGATATTATTACTGTTTTTGCTGCTGCTGTTGCTGTTGCTTTTCTTATGTGTTAGATCTAAACCTATTTGGCTTGATTCATTAACAGTTTTTCACACCATCATTTTTTTTCCTCATAATCAGGAAACTAAGATAATGCTCTTTGATTTCATAACTTGTCCTTACATTAAAATGGGTAGCTATGTCTGAGGTTGCCCACAATTTATTCAGTAAAACAGAGGTTGAAATTGATTTGCTCAAAATTTAGAAACAGAGAATTATCAGTAAGTATACAGTGATTCAGGCATTCAAAATGATGGTTTAAGCAATATGAGATTGGCTGAATTCTCCCTACACTTAATCAGTTACTGGTAGTTTCTCGCTAATCTCCATGATATTTCTAGTATGACTCTTACAGACAGAAATATCTATAAAAAACAGATTTCTTTCTCAGCCCTTAATGCTTCTAAGGAGATTTTATGCTTTTAAACAGGTAATTTCATATTTTAAAGAGATAAATATACTACAATGGATAATGTTAAATAGTAACACCAAAACAACTGATCCCATTTCAATAGAATGTCCTGCTGCTCAGAAGATGATAAGAAAACCTCCCAATTGCCAATTAATTCCACACAAGATATCTCATATCTAATCTATATATTGTTACGTATATTATGAAAGAATCACTTTTTTGAAGATTTTATATAAAGTGTTTTGAAACCATAATTGTTCCATCTAAACTTGGCATATGTAGTCAGGTATAATGAGTAATTTGGGGACAGATTATTCTTATAACTATTATTTATTTATATTAATAACTCACCTTGTTCCAAAAGAACAAAGTCTATAATCATGTTAAAATCAGAATACTATTATTGAGATTTACACTGATAGATGAATCTTTGCTGCAAGACTATAAAAGCAATCAGTTGGAGAAAAAGAGTAATAGGAGGATGTTTCCAAAATGGCCTCACAGCTATATAGTGATTGTCGCTGGATGCCATGTAGGCATCCAGTAGAAAAAAAATGAATGAATAAATGGGTGTATATAAAAACAAACATGTAGAAGAAGGCTGTAGGAAAAAAAATGTAAAATGTTTACCAATCTATTCAAGGTATTAACCTGTCCTAATATTCATTAGAAAAACAAAAGAAAGAGAAAAAAGAGGTTGCTTTAATAAATGGTTTTATTTATTTAAAATGAATTCAAAAAGTCAAATGAGGTTTTGAAAGTTTACATTAAGAATATGTATAAATGCCCAAAAGACACATGTAAGAATATTTATAGACAATAGCGCCAAACTAGAAACAACTCAAATGTCTACTAAAAGTGGTATGGATAAATGACTTGTAGTTTATTTTTACAACAGAATATCCTACAGGTAAGAGAATATTAAAAGCTACCGATATTTATAATAATGTGAATGAATCTAATGAAAATAATATTGAATGCAATAATTCAGAGCATGTTGTATAGTAAAATTTATATGAAGTTTAAAAACCCAAAGGACAACATACATGAGAAGTCTGCTTTTAGATTACCCTGAGGCTGCGAGTGTAGTAGCTGAGGAAGGATATGAGGGGGCTTCCAGGATGTTGGTTATATGTGTAATCTGGGTGTGGGTTACACAGATGTACTAACTTTGTGAAAATTCATTAAGCTGTACACTTGTAATTAGAGTACATTTTTGTCTGTGTATAATTAAAAAATTACTGCAAAATAAAAAAGACTGTGTAGGTTTTTTTAAAAAATATCCACCAGTATAATGAGCATTGCTGCCTGTGGCAAGCTGAAATGTTCCAGACTTCTAACTATAATGTGCGTGTTCAAAGCACATTGATCATACCTTTCATTATCTAAGCTAGGACTAGTTGACATCTTCAATAAAATTGACATTTTCAATTAACTATCTTCTAAATATCATAATCTTTTAATTGACAAAATACATTATAGATGTTAAGCTACCTAGAAGATCAGAATAAATTCTGTGAAAGGAAAAGTCTTCTCAGTTCTTAATTTTGGGGTATTTTTAATTGAATGTGTAAACGTTTCAACCCAAGAGTTTTCTTATATGTTGTATTTTTGCTTCATTGAATACCTTTCTTAAACAGATATTTTTGCAAACCAAAATTCACTAAATAATGTCTCTCTGTTTATTTTGAATGGTTTGACAAACCTAGATGCTGTGAAATTGTGGGACTATTTAATTTAAGTCCTTTCTTTTACAGAATATAAATTTATCAAATTAAAAATGGAAGTGCAATCAAAAGAGATTTCTACAAATGGGAATATTCTAAAGTGCAATTACAGAATTAAATTTTAAACATTGTGTAAGCTTTCATCATCTAATTTGTTCAGTTCCTCCCTTACTTTTGTGGGGATAAATTTTAATGTTTTCCTGTTTGCATGTTTATTTTAATAGAAGCTTTGATTCAATAAAGGCTGTAAAAGCTAGTCATTTGGTGCTGTATTTTTTAAATATTTTGAATAAATGTTTCAAAGAAATTTTAAACAAAAAGCAAATAAAATTTAGAGACTTATATTCCAACCAAAAAAGTTAAAAATCATTGTAGTACATGTAGGTTGATTTGCAAAGCAGATTTGAAAGTTTCACATATGTTTATAATCAATTGATAATAGGAAGCTAAGTCAGAAGGCATACACTGCATATTTGAAGTATTCTTTTATATTCAACATCAGCTTCATTACAAAAGAGTTACTTTCCTTTTATATGTATAAAAATAGTTGTATATATTGACACTTCAACTTCTCTTTCAATTGGTGTAATATTATGGATAGTTTATACAGAATTATAAATTAGATGTTCATCACAACCAGTTCCAAATACATTTCTATTTGTTAGATTTTCTTAATTTATAAGAACTTGTATTTGTCTCCACACTGTACTCTATCAAAAATTGTAATCACATTATCACCTAAAAAAATTATCTTCAATTTTGAATGTTAATTGAGTTTATATTAGTATTTAAAATAGTGTCCAATATTTCACTTTTGATCTAATAAATTTCCTAAACCCTTACGGAGATTACATAAATTGGATGGAATACTATCATATTTATTTAAATTATTAATCACTTTCCTGATATTCTTTTTTAATTATCTGATGATATTAGTATGAAATCTGTATTATTTAAGAATTTGGAAAATTCTTCTACTGTTAGTGGAGCCAACATAATAGCTCTGTTTTATTTTTCATATATGGACGAGAAAACCTAGAATTGAAAACAAGCAATTTGATCTTAATGTGAAATCAATTTTCATAAAGTAAATTGCAAGCATACCTACTAGTTTTCTGGATTCTTATAACTCCCAACTCTTAAAGTAAATGCTGAGCTTTGTAGCTTCATCCTGTCTTCACCTGTTCAGTACTATCACAAGACTCCCATAGTAAATGGTAAATATCAACATTTTGTGTAAGCTGTTTATGATAAACTTTCTAAAGCAAGTAAAATGCAGTAAAAATGTCATTAGACATTGACTTTGTTTACTCCACATTTATTGCTGCCAAAAGAGTTTACTCTAAATTAAAAAAAAAATAATAAAGTGTTTCCAAACCAAAAAAAAGCAAAATAAATATTTGTAAATCAACAAATATTGAGAAAATCAGTATATTAAGGATATCAAGATTTTTCTCTGTATACTCTAGGCTAGGACTGATAAGCCTCTAAACTCCACACATATTTTGTATACAATTCAAAACTATACTTTTCCTTATTTCCCTTTGGTTCCACTAACTGTTAACCCATTAACCAAGGGCATCTCATAGGGTGCAAAAAAGTCCACAGCAAAAGTGGTCAAAATATTTAGCCACTTAGTTGTGAACGTACTTTATCTGTTATCAACACTCCTTAAAAGGGAAGTGATAGCTATCTTACTTTCTTTTAACTTAGAAAAGAAGTATTAAATAGTTTATCTCTGGTCATCTTTTAGATTTACCTAGCTAAAATGAGAACCTCTCACTGCACATAGCATCTTACATCAGTAGATGAGAGCATGGCCAAAGGTAAATGTACAAATTGTTGGTTTACACAACACATCCTGTATTATTTTAACACAACTAATAACAATAATACTGCATTAAAAAAAGAAAAACTGCAAGACATATGCTAAAGTCCGTGAGCTTCTAGGACACCAGGTGTCAAGTTAAAAGCTTTTTAAGAATCCTATCTTGACATACATGTAATTATTGAAGAATTAAACTTTAATGACAAATTTTAAAGACTATGGTGTAGCCCACTGGGCCCTATCCATCTCTTTTTTGGCTATTGTAGTGAGTTGTTACTCTTTCAGAGTTTGAGTCAACATGGAATTATGAAAAAATAAAAGTCACTTAGAAAAATCATTCAATAAAGGACAGAAGCAGAGCAGGCTGAAAGTTGGAAAATTCTAGGTGGGTGATGGGGTAATTGGAAGATGTATTTGGGTTCTCCAGAGAGACAGAACCAATGAGATATATATAAACATAAACAAATGAGAGGGGATTTATACAGGAATTAGCTCATATGATTATGAAGGCTGAGAAGTTACATGACAGGCCATTTGCAAGCTGGAGACCCAGGGAAGTCAGGCATGACTCAGTTCATGAGTCATGACAAGTTCAAGAGCCTCAGAACCAAGGTAGCCAATGGTGTAAATATTGGAGTCCAAGGCCTGACGAGCTAGGAGTTCTGTTGTCCAAGGGTATGTAAAGATGAATGTCCCAGGTCTGAGAGAGACAGAGAGAGACAGAGAGAGAGAGAGAGAGAGAGAGAGAGAGAGAGAGAGAGAGAGAGAGAGATTTGCTTTTCTCTCCCTTTTTCTATCAGGTCTCTAGCTGATTGGATGGTGCCTGCTCATGCTGAGGCTGGATCTTCCCCACTCAGTCCACTGGCTCACACTCCAATCTCCCTTGGAAACACCCTCAAAGGCATAGAGACACACATGCTTTACCAGATTTCTAGATATTCCTTGATCCAGTCAATTTGACCTAAAATTAATGATCACAGAAGGCTAGTGAGCCTACATTCTTTTTCTTTCAGTGGCTAATAAATGCCATGTTACCAAATTCTATTCAAATTGACAACAAGTTAATATCAAGTTTAGGAAGGCTTTTCCAACTCCAAGATTACAGATATAATCAATTCTATGATTTTTGGGGGTGTATTTCTGGTTTTATTTCTTACATTTAAATATTTAATCCACATAAAATTTATTTTTTAGTATGCTGTATGTTGGAATCTAACTTTATTTTTTTAAAACTACATAGTCAATTATGCTATTTACTAAACAGTACATTCTTTTCCTACTCATTTGAAGTATCACTTTGATCATACACTACATGTTTACACACATGGATCTGCTTCTGGATTCTCAACTGTGTTCCATTGATGCATTTTTCCCATTTTCTGCCTATACCGGATTACTCCGTTTACTGATTATTGCATCTTTTCCCTAGTAAGCTTTACTATCAGGTGGAGTAACCTCCTCTCCATCCCATCCCACCTTCCATTATCCTTCTTTTCAAAATTTTCTTAGAGACACCATTAAAGTATATAAAAATAAAGATTTCGATTATAATTACACACACACACACATATATTACATATAGTTATCCTTCTCTATTCAATATATAGTTCACCAAATTGTTTTTGTGAGTGATAATTAAATGATTTGTTGGTCTCCATTTGGAATTGGTAGCTTTTCCATTGACTGATTACTTGGTGCTCAATTCTACAGACATATGTTGCCTAGGGTAATTCTACAGTATAATATCTTGAATATATCTCTAGTACCTTTGATTTATGGGGTCAATATAAGTGATAACTTGCTGATATCTTTTTAAACCTGACTGTGTGCATACTAAAATGGATATGCAGCAAGAAATGATTATCTTCTAATAGAAAGGCTCAGCTATCAATTATTATCTTTCTCCCTGTGACCTCAAAAACCTTATTTGCAATAAAAGCCTTTTGGAACCCATAAAATTTGCCCACCTCTATATTATTCCAAATAATTAATAAAATCATAGTCTTGCATTATTTTGTCTTTTGTAGGAATAACAAACCTGATTCCCCAAATAGACAACTCTTTGAAGTATAATGAGAAAGTTTTCATATTTTCAGACAAGTGCTGCTTACTACTCTCGTTTCCTCAGCTTGGTCCCCTCCATATATGTTCCCTATTGAAATTTAATTTAAGCAATTTAACCAAAACATATTTTGCATCTTCTTTCATTTTTCTAACTGATTTTCATTTCATGGCTGTCATTATGACATGGCCAAATTAAACTATGAATAATTGAACATTTTGTATTATAATAATAGCAATAATATTGGCTGCCCATCACATAATTATTTGGCTTGTTCAATCTAATCTAGCTATTAAGATGGGAGAAATAATTCACAAACTTGGTTAATTATTTTTTTTTCCAGCACTCTAGAAAACTGGATAGGGCCAATAATTTTTAAAACTTACAGTTTTAAATCTCATGTATTTCAAATAAAGTTTTATATAATCTTATGCAACATATAAATTACTAAAGCTTTATCCTGAAATTGCTGGTGGAATCATGCAGTAAGGCTTTTTACTGGAAAACTTCAGGGGAATGGGTGGACGTAGAATCTCCCTTAGGTCAAAGTTCTGATTATCCCATTAACTTCTTCTATCACTTGTAGTAATTCATACCAATGCCATGGGTCTCAATCATAAAATGAGAATTTGCCTGTGCTCTCCAAGGTACATTCCACTTTAACATTTATTATCTCAGATCTAAAAGAGGAATTTATGTACACCTGAAAAAATTATTAAAGCCTGAGAATGTTTGTCCACTCGACATAATTTCTCTTTATCTGGCTAATTCCTTCTCAACCTCCAGCTCTTAGCTAAGATCCCTTCACCTCATGCCTACATGAGAGTCTTTGTGTCTCTCCTATGTACTTCCTTAGCATCCTGTACTTACTCCCATTGTCTCTCTATTAATTGCCTATTTACTTATACATTGCCTTGAAGCAGAATCGCATCTTATTCACACTGTCTCTCCAATAATTAGCATAGTGTTTAGTATTAATAAATGAACAATAAATATTGTGAATGAATGAAATATTAAAGTCTGTATTTGCTAAGGTGTTTTTTTAAAGTTATACTTTAGAGTAAGTACCAAGCTCATTCCAAATATAGTAATTTTGCACTAAATGCACATTACAAATTTGAATGTTACTCTTATATAGTAAAATAAAGCTAGCAAATGCTGCCACTTAATTATGTTTTTCTTTAATTTTGTTTTTGTTTTTGTTGTTTTCTGTTTTTATTGAATATGTGTGGAAGAAGATAAGTGGCCAGAAATTTTTTTATGTATGGGTAGGTTGAGTGGAGGCTTTTTAAAGATATTTCAAAGAAACATATTTATTATCAAAAATGGTTTGAAGTTACTTTCAATTAGGAGATTTAAATGCTTACATGCAATGCTTATATATTCTGCTTGAAGAATAAACTAAATTGTGAGAAGTACATAGCATCATAGTTACTTGGTTTTTCTTGCTGTTTAAATAATAATTAATGCTTCTTTGTAGTGACATAAAAGAATGTATAAGGCGTTGACTGTAACCTAATGTGTAAATTTATCCCCTAAGAAGCATGTTGAGGAGATGTGCTATGAACCTAACTACCTATTTTGTGCAATTGCATGCTTACTCAAAATGTTCTAAAAATATTATTTTTCAATGTATAAAAGGTGACAGAGTGCCATGATTCTCCTTGTTCCATCTATCTTGAAGTGCATTCCTTATAGATCAAAGGTCAGATTCACTGGCATGCCCAGCACAGGAAATGAAGGCAAAAAAACAGATTAGGAATGTTAAGTGCTTCAGGACGTGGGGCATGGTGAAAAAGAATTTCCCAAAAAGACTCTGAGAACAGAGACAAGGGATGGCACAATGAAAATAGTGACTTTAATCAGAAACATTCCTGAAGGAATCTTCCATTCCTTGATGTCATAATCTCACATCTAAAGTTATAATGAATTTATGTTTTTCTCCAAACAGATAAAACATAATAGTATTTTTATCAGAAGCTACGCTCAATCTATATCTACTTTTTTGGACTCTAATCAACAAAATAATTTATCAAAATTTGAAAAAGCTTGTTGTATCATAAAGTAATTATTGAGCTGTCCTATTATCTGAATACAAAGGAACTTGATATCAAATAATAACAGAAAATGTTACTATCTAACTGTGGTATAACAAGACACAGAATTTCTATTCTTAAACTATCTTAAAATGTAAAGTTATTAATCTAGTGGAATATGTAATAAAAGTCTTATTACTAACCTAGTTTAAACCCATAATACAATTTAAATTTATTAATTAATAAGCATATACTTTCTTAATCTATAAGAAATGGGACATGCAAATAGAAGCTAAAGACTTTTAACTCCTGACTACCCAAACATACTCATCTAACACAGACAAATACATTGAAGTATATTTGAGTTTCTATTGGAAAATAAGCATAATCACTTACTTTTGATAGGAACTGTTACCACCTAGCCAAGTCCCTTGCCCACTTTCAATATACTGAGACAGCAGGATTTGCAGCAGAGAAAGAGTTTAGTATTGCAACGTGCAGAGTGAGGGGATGGGAGAAATTTTTGAACCTCTCTTTCTTCAGAATTTTGGCGCTAAGATTTTAAAAGGTGGTTTGGTGAATCACCAAACCACCAAGGGCTAGAGAACTGGGTCTTCTGTCTTGAGATGAACTCATAGGGTTGGGAAGCAGAAATTGTTTTCTTGGCTGAGACAGTTCCTGGGTAGAGGGTTGCAGGAACTGTGGGATCAGTTCCCATGCAAGGCCACTGGTCCAGTTGATGTCAGTTAGTTCCCTCAAATACAGAGTCTGAATGATATCTCCAAAACTAGTCTTAGATTTTACAATAGCAATGTTATCTATAGAAGCAACAGAGGAAGTCACAAATCTTGCCCATATCAAGGATGTGTGATGCTTAAGCAATAAGCAGTTACAACAGTAGGCAAGTTAGGGAACAATGGCTGGTTAACTTTTAGCTATGTCTAAAAGTCTATACTTCTGTAGAAATTAGACTTTTATCACAATTCTCATCTTATTGCCTTACATTATTTTAATATAGATGGTTTCAGAACTAACTGCATAGCCAAAGGAGAATGGGTTTGGATATCAATTCCTGACTTTGAATGGCAGTCTTTCAATTTACTAGCTTTGTGCCCTTAACAGCTTGTAAGAAGCTCTTCTCTAAATATTATCTATCTGGCAGTGAGGATAAATTAAATCAACCATTATATAGTAAAAGTTGGCATTCAGTTTCCCTTCTCTCTTCCCTTTCTTATGTAAAACACCAGAGCATATAACTGTATATTAATGAGAGATTAAAATAGAATATTATAAATTTTAGCCTTGTAAACATTTTTAAAGTTCTGTGAATCCTTAGATGTATGGTATAATACAGATCAGCATATTTAAGTAATTTGGCCAAGGTCACAAGTAGTGGAACTAGAAATAAAACTTGTTTCTTTGAACTTATGATCCAATGTTTTTCAATTGTACCTTCTTAAGAAGTTGCATTGTCTTTATAAAATTCTAACATGCAGCTTCCTGGTTAAGCAATTAGTCTACCAAAAAATAGTGCCTTAAAAATACTGTTTCTAAGATAAATACATTTTTACCTCCAGTTCTCTCACCGCAACCAATTACAGTCAAAATATTTATTTACTACCATCTCTTATTATCTAACATAGAAACAAAAAGACTGGCTAGAGTAAAGAGTCACAAAGATTTGATTCTAGAACTATGCATTTGCATGCATGCACAACATGGTAAGGACTAAAAAAATGAAAAGAGAATAACTTAGACCCAAGAATTAAATTACAAAATGCCAATGAACTAGAAAAGGACACATAAGGAAGTTCTTTTAGATGAGTGAGCAAAAAGTAAAACAGGAAATATGCAGCCAACTTTCAAATATTTTTTTCCTCAAAATCCTAAAGGCATTGACAGAACTCTGACATAAGTTCCCACTGCCTAAAATCCAGGTTTGAAAGACTGCTCTGAAACCACTTA
Source organism: Lepilemur ruficaudatus (assembly GCA_963574885.1). Taxonomy (NCBI): domain Eukaryota; kingdom Metazoa; phylum Chordata; class Mammalia; order Primates; family Lepilemuridae; genus Lepilemur; species Lepilemur ruficaudatus. The sequence continues at coordinate 11,973 of CAUYRT010045203.1, read as the reverse complement.
TTTGAACATTGAATATTATGCGGGAGGGTATAGAAGGCGGTCTTTTCATTTTCCATCCCACTTAGAAGTAAATTAAATTTTCTTTAGGCTGAGTTATAGGGCGTACTAGATGAAATCTCACCCTCGTTTTTTTTAAAAATCGGAAAATCAATTCTGTTGATTGGACAACACCAATAAAAGATTGAGGTATTCCTCTGCACAAGACTGCCTCAGTTTTTCTTATATAGAATTGCCTTCCAAAAGCAAGACACAATTTTCTTAAAATGTAGCACCCTCCATGATATTTATGTAAAAGAATAAACCACCAATCTAGTCAAAATATTTAAGATTCAAAAAGAACACAGAGTCAGTCATAAGAGGGAAAAATGGTAGGAGAATAAATTACAAAGCATAGAATGCCCTCCACTTCTTTAGGTTTTTGGATTTAAAGTTGAACTCAAAGCATATTTACTTTTCATGGTAATTAAATGCAAATTTTAATCCACTAAGATGATACAAATATGTGTGTTCTAGGGCAGAAGAGAACTGTCAGTCGTGTTCAGAAAGTGGGAATAAATACAATAAAGCTTCCTTAAAAGAAAATAGAAATACCACAATTTTGAAGTCTAAAGATAGAAATTATAAATTGAAGCTCAGGTGGACAAGTTTTATTCATTTTTCGTGTTACTTTGAACAACTGCTTTCTCTATAATTATATGAATTTGGAAAAGTCTTTTTAATCCAACACTAATGTGTTTTCACTATAATAAAAAATTCTTCTAAAAAGTAATTACGATTATGAAATGTATCCTTCACTATATCTCAGGCATTTTTTTTTTAATTTATCTAATTTTAGTTCTCAAAACAGCCCTATGAGGTTGGTATTATTATGTATATTTTATATTTTATAAAGGAGGAAATTGAAGCTGAGTGATAAGTGAATTATAGAAAATAACGGAGCTGGGATGAAAGCTGGGTTTGCCGTTTGGATTCTGAGTTCACTCTTTCTACTGTATGTTCCTAATTCTGCTATTGAATTATTATTTATGAGAAACATTTTAAGAGGGAAGATCCCCATTTCCTCTACTTTAGAAGATTTTATTATGAAGACTACTTTATGAGAAATCACATTCCCAAAAAGAGAGAACAGAGCTAATTCCAAATTCTTGCTAGTAAATTAGCAAATGTAATTGCTTCTCTGTTTCTATTATAATAGGAAAAGTGTATAGTGCCATTCAATGTGTTTCTTGTCTTTCTTCAGAGTAGTTACAATCCTTTTAGTAAAATTTCAAAATCTTAGAACCGAAAGATATCATAGATTCATCCAAAGCAATATGGGAATATTGTCTTCATCTCTGTCAACCTTAGCTTACTCATCTGAAAAAGGAAGAGAATAGAATAATACCTACTTGAGAGAATGTTAAAATGATTTAGTTACACTGTATATGTAACATATTCAGAATAATTCCTACTATGTAGTGTGCACTTTATAAGAGTATTCTTATCAAGTTTCAAAATATAAGTAGTCTTTCCAAAGTTGAGGTAAGATTTAAAGTAGTGCAGAACAAATAAAATTAAAAAGCAATTCAGCTTTTTGACATATGAATGAGTCATAGAGATCTAACCTTAGTGCTTCAAATTTATGTAACTGTTTTTCTACTGGAAATTATTATTACTTGGTCCAAAGCTTATGATGCCAACATATGGATTTTATGGACCTTATTTTTCCAGAAATAAATCATTGTTTGGCTAGTTACCAGAACTCAAGAAATGTTTTAGTATACAGAAATTGCTACATTTTATTAGTTATATTGATATGAACTGAATGGCTTCCATAAGAATATTTACTTAATAACATACTTAAAATTTTACCGAGTAAAGAGTTTATAGTATTGAAACATACAAAAAAGGAATGATCAAAAATAAATCAAATACAAGTTTGAAATATAGGAAAGGGGGTTCTGAAAGCAACTCATGATCAAACAGGTGATTTTAAAGTTAATTCTGGACATTTAAATTACAATGGTATTTGTCCCTATCTACAAATATAAATTATAAACTTCCAATAAAACAACTATATTGCCCAGGCTGGGATTCTAACTCAAGGGCTCAAGTGATCTTCTTGCCTCAGCCTCCCAAGTAGTTGGAATACAGGCACATACCACTGCACCCAGACAGATTGTATTTTTATTTTTATCTTTTTGAATAGCACAAATCAATCTAAACAAGGGAATTTCTGTATCACATTTGTTCACACATGCAAAAAAGATAAAATGTCTTTTTTCACCCTTGGGATAACTTCTACAATTTCCCTTTATTCCCAAGAAAGAAGAAGACTTTTATTTCACTCCCAATTTGTGATTATAAATATAAAGATTGGCACCTCTTGATAACTCAGCAGAAGTATAAGTTAAAATTATGCCAAAGAAATACCAATTAACAAATGATTGAAAGAATAAGTTGATACAAATAAAAAGTTAAACAGGTAAAATTGAATATAAACTGTAGTTTAGTTAGTAGTTTTATCAAATTTGCAAATTTTGATCATTGCATTATAGTTATACAAGATACTATCATTGGGGAATGCTAAGGGTGAAGGGTACATAGAACGCTACTATTTGGCACTTCATTGCAGAGTTTAAAATTATTTCAAAATAAAAAGTTCTCATTTTTAATGTTAATATAGTAAAATAGTGATATATTTAGAAGTAGAGTATTTTACTCCTAGGGTGACTCAGTCCACAAGTTAGGAAATCAAATCATGAATGACTGCTCACCACAATAGTCATGATTATCAACATAGATGTCTCTCTGTTATAGGCAAAATTCCCTATCAACGCTGTCATTAACTGAGCTGGAAGTAAGAGAGAAATTATATTAACTGGAAAACTACTTGAGTAATGTCTTCTTGGGTTTAGTTCTACAAAATAACCAGGCGGTCCACAATATCTCACTGAAATATTTTGAGAAGTGTAACACAATAGCATTTCCTTAACTAAGCTCTTTGATCTTTGTTTCATTTTTTTGTCTCTGAAATACACCTGCTTACATGACATTAATTCTTACTGAGACGACATAGAAAGGATTCTAATTCATCATTCTTTTCAAAACATTTTTATCAATGTGAATGCCAAGAACAAGAGTAATTGTAAGCATCACATGAGATAATGTATATGAAAACATTTCATAAACTTTAAAGCAAAATACACATTAGGATGCTGCAATCATTTTTGTATGAATTATCCTAACATCATTAACATCCTCTTCAGAATAGATTCTGAGTGTGATAAAATGAAAAGTACATGGTCTGTTACATTAGGTAGGCAGTTTTGCAGTAGCTAAATGAAATTGGACAGCCCTCAATGTGCCTGAGTCTCAGTTTCCTATGAAAATAAGAATAAAGAATCTGAAATTATTGTGAGAATTATATAACATAATTACATTAAATTATCTAGGACAATTGTTAGCACATGTAAGTCGCTCGATTACAATGTATTTGATTCCCCACACTCCCTCATTTGACAAGTGACTCCAACATTCCTTAAGAGAATGCATTCTGTCCATTATTACAGTCCATTTTCCTGAATACTTTGATTAATTTGGATACTATGTGTTGACTATTTCTGCATACACTACCTAAGTCTTAACAGGACCCTTGAAGCCATGAAGAGAAATAAACAAACTGACTATGAGCATCCCAACAAATATTCCTTGTTATTATAGCTGCACAGTAATGCCTTACATTGATTTGAACTTTTACTATCCAGAATTTTTTTCACATAATATGACTTTATTGTGTCACAGAACTTTGCTAGACTGTGTTAGCTTCTGATTAGGTCAGTACTTAGCACAGTGCCTGATATAATTCTCAGTGAAAGTTTGTGAGATGAATGAACAAATAAATAAAATATTTTCCTAATAGGAGCTGTGATAAATAATTCGGTGACTCAACACATTTCTTTAATGCAACTGTAAGGACAAGTAAGACTTAATTATTAGGATATCTTTCTCAGTTTTATAGAAGACTTTCAGAAGAACAGCATTGACCAAGCTACTATTTCAATCTATATCACATCTGTTTAAATTTATAGTAAACTCCTATAGTATCACTCCATGTGATTATTTTACACATACAGAAAACTGATAACAAGAGTGTGTTAAAACATTGTTTTAACAATGTTAAAAAAGAAATAGTTTGCTCAACATTACCAATGAATTTTTTTTAAGTAACAATTAGATTGCCTTATGTAAGAATTTAGAATATAACACCCAATGTTCACCAGAGAAATGTATTTTCCACATGAGTAAATAATGAAAGGTTACAATTCATCCATTCTTTCCCAAGGTCTCCAGCCTCATCTCATGGTATATCTCTACTAGTTTATTCTGCTACAGCTACTCCAACCTTTATATAAGACCAACCCCCGAATATTCAATAATGGCTTGCCCGTAGGATCTGCCCACTGAAATCTTCAGTTGCTGCTTGCTCAGGTACCAGCCTCTCCATCACGAGACAAAGTAGCTGGCTCCAGATGTAAGATGTACAATCAACGGGTCACAGAGACTTCCAAAATGAGTCATATTCAGGCCTCATAGCCCTGTTAGCCTCAGTCACCAACAGAAATGCACACTTCATGACAACCATCACAAATGCTGATCTGTACCTTTCTTAATCTGGTTCTATCTGCAATCACCTCCTTGCCCTCCCAAAGCTTCCCATTCTCCCGACTATTAAGGCAATCTTTCTTAATTTTGACTTTGATGGTTCTCACCCTCCTTTTCTTTTACTGAAAGTTAGTTGTTCCCTGAAATTTATTTTGCTTTGTTTTCTTTTTTAATTTCCACATTCCACTGTTGAGGTTTTGACATAATTAAATAATATCCTTCTTTACCTATTTTGTAAACACATGAGAAATAGACAGAGAGCAGACAAATGAAAACCTTAAATCTGCTAGGGGAGGGGATTGTTACTATCAAATTAGACTTAGTGAGTCACGGAAAGTACTGAACATCTACAGGCATCCCCTTACTCCTACAGCCAGAGAAACTATCCCACAAAGCTTAATTCATGATCAAGACAGGTCAAGAACACATGCTCCCTTTAGGAAGACCTAAAAAGGAGCATAGGTGGAATTCAGCATGACTAGTTCCTTTCCAAAGCTACCAAACTCGAGAATCAAATGATGTAACCTCATTGTACACTGACACCCATATCCCAACAAGCAATTGCATTCCTTCTGAGGTAGGTTGGATTCCACAATCCAGAACCATAATGAAATACCTTTAACTCACTTCCCTTCCCTTCCCTTTGATATTCTTGATCAACAAAATCCCAATCTGGGTTAAATACCATTATCTACATCTTCTAGGCCTGCATCTGAGTAGTGGGGCACTGATGTAGAGAGAACACCCAGCTATACCAATTGGATTTGTCATGTTTATAACCAAAAGCTTTAAATGAGTACTTAATACTGTCAGACCATACCATTTTGAGTTTAGACTCCTGATGGCTTCTTATATATGGAGGGTCATGCTATTGGCTTTAGATTCCTAGCCTCAGGAATCCTCCTTCTGACTTGCTTTTCTTGGAGGAAAAGAAATGACCTACATGAATGGTGATTTTGGCATGAGGACCTGACCTTCACAGACAAGCAACTGCCACTTGGCAGTTTAATTAATCTCAGAAAACAAGATTCCCTTGGCTTCTACACATGGTTATTTTATATAGGCAAGAATGACACTGTGAAGAGAGAAGAACTGTAGTTTATAGAGTGGTTCAGGGATTAATATTATTTCAAATGAGATTTTAATTTCAGTGCATTGGCAAGAAACTTTGTGAAGTAGACAAAAAAAAATAGAATTTGGGGAAGAAAATAACACCAGAGATTGAGATTTTGGGTTGTGCCTGATAATATGGGGTACATACAGATATTTCTGTTATCGTTTTTGCTTCTTTGCTTGCTTTTTGTTATCGAGGATCTTAAGTACACAACTGAATGAATTTTGACTCATGTATATACTCATATAACGAACACTCTACTCAAGGTATAGAGTATGTCCATCATCCCAGAAAGTTCCCTTGTGCCCCCTTCTAGTCAGTCCCAAAACTCTACAAGTAGACCTTTCTTTTATCTCTATAACAGATTAGTTGTACTTACTATTGAACTTCATGTAATTGGACTCATACAGTGTATACTCTTGTGTCTTTCTTTTTGCAAGACAAAACCACATGAAACTTATTTACTCCGTTGTGCATATTGATAGTTTATCCTCTTAATCTTTAGAAATATGCCTTATTTTGAATGTACCACACTATCTATATACAGTTTTTCTATTGGATCATCCAACTTGGATTGTTGTCAGTTTTGGATTATTATGAACAAAGATAATGCTAATATTCTCTAACAAGTCTTTTTTTGTGGCCATATGTTTTTATTTTTCTAACAAGTGTTCAAATTGTTTGCACATGTTTAATTAGTTTGTCTTTTCAATATAGTTATTTTATGTATTTTGGTTAGAAATCATTTGTTAGATATATGTGAGACATATATCTGACACACACACATATACACACACACACAGAGTTTTCCTTTCCCTCTATGCAACTTGCCTCCTCATGTCATTAATATGATCTTTCCGTAAGAAAATTGTCTGAATTTTGATCCATTATAAATTTTCATTTTCTTTCCTTTTGTGGCTAGTGGTTTATCATTCTTTCTAAAGTAGTATTTGCTTACCCCAAATTTGTGAAGGTGTTCTCCAGTGATTTTTTTCCTGAAGTTTTTGTAGCTTTAACTTTTATGTTTAGGTCTATAAACCATCTGAAATTAATATTAGAGTATATTGTGGAATATGGGTTTAGGTACAACTTTTTCCATCTAGAAAATCTGTTTGTGCACCATTTGCTTAAAAAAAAAAAAGGACTTATCAATTTAATTTCTTTGGTTGAAAAACATTTGATCATATATGTATCAATATATTGTAGAACTGTCTATTCTGGTCCATCAATCTATTTTCCTAGACTTAGGCTTACTTTTGATTATCATAGTGTTAACATAAATTTTAAAGTCAGGAAGTAGAATTTCTCCAAATTCTTTGCTTTACATTATTGTTTTGGCTATTCTAGATTCTTTGCATTTCTATATAAATTTTAGAATCATCTTATTAACATATAGAGTCATGTGTTGGTTAACGGTGAGGATCCATTCTGAGAAATGCATTGTTAGATGATTTTGTCACTGTGCAAACATCATAGAGTATACTTATACAAATCTGGATGGTGTAGCCCACTGTATACTTAGGCTGTATAGTGTAGCCTATTGCTGCTAGGCTATGACCCTGAAATGCATGTTAGTGTACTGAATAGTATAAGGAAATACTAATGTAATGATAAATATTTGTGCAATAGAAATTTTTCACCTCCATTATATTAATAATTTTATCAAACCACCATCAAATGTGCAGTTGATCATTGACTAAAACATCTGTATATGGCACATGACTGTACAACAAAGACTGCTGGAATTTGGGTTAGGATAGCATTGAGTTTTTACCTCAGTTTGGGGATAAGTGAAATCTTAACAATATGGAGTCTTACAACTCATGAACATGGTATATCTCTCCATTGATTTAGGTCTTCCTTCATTTCTCTTAGCAACATGTTAAAGTTTTCAGTATAGAGGTCTTGCATGTCATTTGTTAAATTTATCTCCAAGTATTTAAAGTTCTATTGATGTTATTGTAAATGAGTATTTATATTTTAACTTCATTATTCAAATATTTGCAGTTAGTATATAGAAATATAATTGATTTCTATACATATAGAAATTATATATATATAAAACATGTATATATTATACTGCAACTTGTTCAAGACCACATTTTACAAAATGCAGATGGGAAGGGGAGGGGAGAGAAGGGAAGGGGAAGGGAGGGAACCTATATATAATGAACTTTCTAAATATTCTTATTAGTTCTAGTGCTATGTTTGTGGCTGTCTTAAGAGTTTCTTTGGAAACAACTACATAAACTGTGAATAAAGACAGTTTTAATTTGCTTATTTCAATCTTTATTCCTGCTTGATTATTTGTACCTTCTGTCATGTTTTGTAGGTCAATCTGACAACTTTATTACACTTTAAAAAGAAACATATTTTGGCTCTTCAAAATTTTATCTACTGTTTTTCTGTTTTTTATTTCACTGTTTTTATCTTTATTACTTAATTCCTTTTCTCTTTACTCCTGGATTAATTTTCTTTTCTTTTCCTTGCTTCTTAAAATGGAAACTTAGGTCATTGCTTTAATCCTTTCTTCTTTTAAATATAGAAATTTAAAAGTATGAGTTTCTAAGAAATGTTTTAGCTGAACCTACTAAATTTTAATGTGCTGCATTTTCATTATAATTCAGTGAAAATATTTTCCTATTCTTTGACGATTTTTTTAAACCGTGGTTTATTTACAAGTGTGTTACTTAATTTTCAAATTTTGGGGTATTTTCTAAATATTTTATTGTTGTTAACTTCTAATTTATTTATTTGGTAGTTTTTAGATGAGAGTTTGTAAGATTTTAATCTTTGTTTTAATTGGATTTATTTTATCCCCAGCAGATGGTCTGTTTTGGTGAATCTTTCATGAGCACATGAAAAGTTTATATATTTTGTAAATGTGGTAGTGTTCTAAAAATGTCAATTAGATCAAGATGTTTGATAAAATGTTCAATTTTTCTAAATCCTTACTGATTTTTTTCTAGTAGTCTTTCCCCTCACTCACAGACTCCTATTTCCAAATTCCCTAAATGTCTAAAATGCATCTTAGACAGAACAGGATACTCTACCCAAATATGTTGCCCCACCCTCGGCCACCAAGCCTCCACTATTTTAGTAATCTCCACGACCATCTTTCCTTTCACCCTTTGCTTAGGCCAAAACACTAGCAGTAATCATTTACTTCTTTTTACATTGCACACTATATCCAACCCATCAATGAATTCCATTCCACCTCCAAGCATATAAAATCTGACCATTTATTGCTATCTCCATTGATAAAACCACAGCCCAATCATGGTATCTTTCACTGACTTCCCTCCCTACCCTGCCCTTCCCCTTACAGCCTCAGGTCTCAGAGGAGATGTGGAAGAGGAGCCAGAACAATCTTGTTAAAACCTCCATTGACTTCCGATTACAATGAGAATATATAACTCCATAGTATGGCCCACAAGGCTCTGCATTGCCTCACCCCTGCATATTTCTCCAATTCATCCCAAGGTACTCTTCTCCTCCTTCACTAGTCTCCAGATGCAGTGACTTTTGTTTTCTTCTTATTATGTGAGACTTGAGGGTTTAGAAAATGCTGTTTCTTCTACTTGGAGCAGCTTTCCCCCAGATTATCTGATTCTGTTATGGCTGCCTCCTCCTCCCTATGAAAATCTCAACTCAAATGTCCTTTACTTAGAGGGATGGGATTGTCCTTGATTCCTCATGTCCATGTAGTACTCACAGTCACGTCATCATTATTATGTAACTTTATCTAACTTAGGACCCCATTTATTAACTGAAAGTATTTTTTTATTTGTTCACGTATTCATTACTTTTCCTTTGCTCCTGGAATGTAATATTGTAAGGGTACGATTTAAGTAAATCATATTCAGTGTTCCTGCTGTATCCACTGTCTCTAGTACAGGGCCTGATCTATAGTACCTACCCAATAAGGATCGATTGATTGATAACTGACTTCAGCTCTCTGAATTTAGAGAGGACAACAAAGCATTTGGCCTAATTGTCAATGATAAATATTCACTAACTATCACTAGGTATGTGGCTTTCTCATAGAAAGTCTTGAAAAGAAAGATTCCTATGAGTCATTCACTTGTTTAATAACCTTTACTTTTTCTGCTTCATCTAATCCCCCCACTGTATTTTACATCAGCTCCTCTTGTCTCTAAACAGTATGTGTAAAACATCTGACTGCGTCTCTTTATATCCTTTCTGTCACTCAATGATCATCATGAGGCCAGACCTCTTTCTTTACTACAGGCTAAATCATTCTGCTATTTTTAACACTTCCAGAAGTTCTGAATGCCTACCTCCAAAATCCTTTCGAGGTCCCTCTATTTGCAACCTTGTCCAAAAGAACTTTCTGTCCTGACCAAAACAGTAACCACTAGCCGTATGTGGCTATGCAATACTTGAAATATGAGGCTCTCCCATTCTAATATTCTGAAATAAAAACAAACAAATAAATGAAATAAAATAAAAATAACCTTCAGCAAAACAAAAAGATATCGGAGCCACTGAGGGACTGAATTTTTAAATTTTATTTAATTTTAATTAAGAAATGTAAATATTTACATGTGATTAGTGTTTACTGAATTAGCACAGCTCTATTAGAAGTTGGAACAAGCACATTTCATTTACTATTAGATGACCCACATTAAATATGAAACAGAATATTATTTTTGAAGTTTATGGGGAAAAATTTACAACACAGTATTAAAGAGAAATTTTGAATCTAGGTTGTCTTAAACCTAGCTCTAATTATAAAATCGATATTATAGCATTAATTAGCCATAGAATCTTTTTGTTTACAGAAGAAGGTGACATTAAAAATCCTGACTTATGATATGGCAGATTTATGTGATTTTCTTCGTATGTGGCACTTGATATCTTTTTGTTAAAAGGACATATATATACAATTATTTGATTTTCCTAACTTTTTAAGATAAATGCCATTCAGACTAGATTTTCCTCAGGTATCAATTAACAATGCTATCTTTAAACTTCTTAACACTGATAACACCCCTTGATGCTATATTTATTTTCAGATTTCAAGGTGAGAGATGTGCATAAATTAGAGGCAGCTGGAGACATTTAAAAGTCAGCCTGCTATTCCTGGGTGATGGTTGTATCATGATATCGAGGATGCTTACTGATTGAATGAACTATGTTCATTAAACAAGTAAACAAATTTATGCCAAATTTAGATATTAGATACATTTTCATGTTTCCAAATTCATATATTGTGTTTCACTTCTGATTTGGGGGATTAAAATGAGTGTTCATCTTTTGTTTTTTTACCAAGAGGAAATATCCTGATTTAAGAAAACAGCTGTCTCTTTTTGCTAGCTTATTTGACCTCTGCTTACTACACAAGCTTCAAAACTAACTTATGCTGAGTAAATTGGATATAAAATATAAAACCAATGTATTTTACATTAAAATTTAGTACTGCTGCTAGTCACAGCATGCATATACATTTTTCTATAACTTCTGATATTTCAATGTTTCAGCTTTATTTAAGACAAAGAATAAAAAAAAACAAAACAAAACAAAACAAAAAAAATGTCAGAGCAGGAAAAGCATTCCAGACATCATCTGCCTTATATCTCCCCTACACAGGAAAGCAAAACATATGGTTTATGGAATAAAGAGAATGATGGACCATCATATTTTTTAGGATTCTTAGAATATATTATCTCTAACCTCTCTTGTTTTTCCTTTTCTCCTGTTTGTAGAATCTAAATATTTCTGAATGAATATGACAAAAGTATAACATTCTTTAAAACCTAGCAGTAAAGGAAATAATGTATCAATAGTATTGAAATATCATTTTTATTCCTAACCCATGCTCTGGAATGATAATGAACTAGGAGCCACATATTTTACAGCCATCTCTCTTTCAATTTCTCTAACTCACTCACTCTCTCTCTCTCTCTCTCTCTCTCTCTCTCTCTCTCTCTCTCTCACACACACACACACACACACACACACAATGTAGATAGCAGTTTTAACAAAATTCAGTTTACGTATGTAATATCTACTATGTTCTTCACCTTTTGGTGCTATAAAAAAATAAAACTTCATTTAAATAAATACACGATCTTGTTCTGCAGGGCAGGAGTTTTCACATATTTAGGAAATTTTTCCCCCATTAGAGAAGATTGTGTTGCACTAGAGTAACAGATTTTCTCAGCACAAGGTCAGCTAAAAATTGCGGGCCT
>CAUYRT010045201.1:0-10984 GCA_963574885.1 Lepilemur ruficaudatus | reverse complement strand
TACATCTTTTTATAATAATAAATATTTGAAATATTAAAATAAATAAATAAATGTTATGTTTTCTAAGTCCTAAGCTTTTGCATTTTCTTTTGTACACAAATGAAGTATAGAGATATCACTTTCACTCTCTGCCCCAACGACATAAAACTATGGTATCTTCTGGTCCTTCTGAATGTATGTTTCTTATACCAATAATTACACCACTTTTGTGGTTCACATGAAGTCCAAGAGAAGCTTTTGATGGTCCTAAAATCAGCATTTTTTGTTTTAATCAACCTTTTTAACCAAGGCAGGTTCAGCCCTAATCAAAATCTTCCACAACTGACTAGGAAGAGAGTTGGATTATGAACAAGGAAACTATGTACAAACATTAAGGTTTTGTGTCTTTAAAAATAGCTAATAGATATACTTTCTAAGAATGTATTCCTATCCAAATTTACTTATTTAACAAAATGATTCATCATGGGATTTCTTTAAATAACCACCTAGTCTAAAAGCCACTTAAGTATATCAGGTATACATAGTAGTAGATTACACATACCATACTATATATATAATCACAAAATACATTATGGTATTTTTTTATAAATTACAAAAAGTGAAATCCAGAGAGGATTAATGTCTGGATGAAAGGTAAATGCAGCTGAAGTGAAAAACATGCTACGCTAAACATTAGGAGAATCAAAACAAAGCCCCAGGACTTTTAGCCTTGACTGTTTTCCACTATACAGTGATACTTCTTATCAGCTCTGGACAGATTCCTTATCTCTTTTTTTTTAACAGCTCAATAAGGAAGATTGGCCATATGTGAAATTCCAGAGAGGCAGGAAGAGGTGAAAGTGAAAGAAGCCAGCCTCTTTACTACTATTATATTGGTATGTGGCTTTGGCATTCTCTCTCAGTCAGTGGCAGCGTGGTGTGGAAGGTTGGGGAGAGGCACAAAGCCGAGGGAGTCTGCCTGGAGACCAAGATTCTAGTTCTGAAACTGCTTAACTCATCTGGGGAGTCATTTCATAACTATAAGCCTTAATTTCCTCATTTATTCATTTAACTAACAATCCTCTATTGAGCACCTACTACATTCCAGGCACTGTTATAGGAGCTGGGGATATGACAGAGGGTGAAATAGAAAATTCCACTTTCTCAGAGCTTACTTACGTTCTACTTCCAGTGAAGCTACACAGATGATTAAAAAAATACCTAATATGCAGGTGATGGCGTTACTAAAATAGAGTAGCTACTACTCCTAAAAGGTGGCTACTAAAATTTCAAAAAACTAAAAATTCAGTATCTCAGTCTCACTAGCCACAATTCAAGTACTCAATAGCCACTTACAGCAAATGGCTCCCAGACTGGAGAGCGCAGATTCAAAACATTTCTGTCATCACAGAAAGTTCTATTGGATAGTGCTGGGACAGAGTGATAGGAAAGACATGCTACTTTACATGGGGCGTTGAGGAAAAACCTCACTAATAAGACTTTTGAACAGAGACCTGAATGAAGTGGGGGAGTCAGTTAAATTGATAAATGAAGGAAGAGCTTCCATACAAAAGGAAACAATTTATTTGTGGTATTGTTGGATATAGATCACTTAAGGTCCCCTTTCGCATTAAAAATTTAGATTCAAAGTTCTTCAAAAAATGGCCTGAGGTTTTAAATTTATTAGAATAAAGCATCGTATAAAAGAAACAGCAACAATTCCATTTTCATTTTGCAGAAAACAGTATTTCCATGGGTTACCCGCTTTCTACTTAGAAGCATTTAATGAAGACCCACAATATTAGAAAAAAGAAATAGAGAATATTTCCTTTTAGTTCCTTTAAGTCAAACAATGGAATACTTTGAACTTCCTATAGCCATGAAACCTAACTTTAACAAAACTCTAAAGGCTTATGTCAACCATTTTCTTGAAAGATAAATTCTTCCTTCCCAAATCTGCTTCATGTCTCTCAATTTATTAGCATTATTCCCTGCAGTGGGAACGGAAAAATTGTTGTTTATTCAGTATACTTAAGCATGTTAGATTAACCAGGTGAACTACCTTTCAGGTAGAATGTTGCACAATGGCTGCTAAATCTGTAAAGCATACACAAATCTGAAGCAGTAAGCTCACCGTCTCAAATCTTAAATCCAAGGGCTCTCATGCACTCCTTGTGGGCCTCAATTAGATGTCCACAGTGCTCTTCTCCTTTCTCAATGATACTGTAAAACAAAATGTACTTGTTATCTAAGTAGGCATTAAGCACATTAGCAAATAAGAATGCATGACAGTGATAGGTAGTGAGGCAGAACATAGGTATGATGGAATGTAGCTGGAATTTTTTAAAAAACGCTGTTACATCAAATAGCTTTGTTTTTATTTGAACTTGTTGTATCTCTATGCATACAATGATGTCCCACAGATAACTAGTTTGAGGGGGAATCCGATTAGAAGAAATAATTACACATATCAAATATTGCCTCTAGCCCATAACCAAGGAATAACACTGCTCTATAATGAAATAAATGGACTGAAGAAAATATGTTAAATGAAGAGCAGAGAGAAGAGCTCAATTTATGTCTACTATCACAGAGGAAGTAACTTCCTGATTCTACCCTACGTTCAAATGCACTTAAATAAATCTGCTACTCATAAGACACTCAACAACATAAACATGGAAGAAGATCTGGTAGCCAAGAGACAAAGATGAACTCCCTTATCAAAGAACTTTTCAATTACAAAATTCATAAAGACTAGGACCACACAGTCTCGTTTCTAGGGCCTGAAAATGTAATGTTAGCAAATAATCAAGTTAATCCAAATTCGATTACCAAAAAAAATTGACTCCTGGCTGGGCACGGTGGCTCACGCCTGTATCCTAGCACTCTGGGAGGCCAAGGTAGCAGGATCACTCAAGGTCAGGAGTTTGAAACCAGCCTGAGCAAGAGCGAGACCCTGTCTCTATTAAAAATAGAAAGAAATTAATTGGACAACTAAAAATATATAGAAAAAATTAGCCGGGCATGGTCACCCATGCCTGTAGTCCCAGCTACTTGGGAGGCTGAGGCAGAAGGATCACTTGATCCCAGGTGTTTGAGGTTGCTGTGAGCTAGTCTGACACCACGGCATTCTAGCCCGGGCAAAAGAGTGAGACTCTGTCTCAAAAAAAAAAATAAAAAAAAAATAAAAACCTGACTCCTGACTACAGATATCTGGGGAGAAGACATAGTGGCCTGAGGCAACTGACGCAAAAGTAATTTAAAGAAGGGAATAAGTTCTGTAAATATACATATACACACTGTGCTAGGCACTTGATGTGGCTTATATATTGACTCTTACAATAATCCTGGAGGCAGATAATTTTATTAGGCCGATTTTACAGACATATGAGGCAGATATGTTAAATAATTTACTCAAGGTCACCCACTTGGTGGGTCAGGATTCAAACCTTAACTATGAATCCCAGGCTTAATCTTGGGATTAAGATTGATGCCATACCATCTGAACATTCAATAGCACTTTGTAGCAATTTCTGTATCAGACTTGTCTTTCTCCCCTCACAGTATTATTTGCAGAGTACTAATTTCTATTAATTAAAGCACTGAGTTCCTACACTCTTAATATCCCATTATACCAATTTTGATTTCTCTACTTATATCGACTATTTCCTCATTTTGTGAGGACAAAGGGGCTGGAGGGAGAGGTGTACATTAATTATCTGAGGACTCCTTCTAATGAGATTTGTTCCACAAAGAAGGCTACATAAAATAAGAACAAACCTTTTGTGGCTTGATGATAGATGATGAAATATTCTGAATACTATAATGTCACCTACGTGGTAGGCTGGTTAACTTTTAACTTTTCGTTGCCTTAAACGGGTTGAAGGGAAACTCATCAGAACTGTAAGGAATGTGCCCTGTGTCCCACTATCTCTAAATTTCGTGAGAAAGACTTGGAAATCGCCAGAAAACCTTTACTCTTTGGTTTTGCCAAATTTTCGATCACAGCCCTTAACACGTGGTATACCAATCATTGGTTTGTCTCCATTAACTTTAAGCTCCTTTAAATCAGGTAGCATCTTTATCCATTTCTACATCTTCGGACCTTACGCACTGCTTAACCACATAACTGCACAACAGACGCTCAAAAACCATTTGTAGGAAGGAATGAGTGAATGAAGCCAGTCTCGGGCCAGTCTGATCTCTCTCCGCTCCTTCATCGTTTCCCTGGACTACGCTACGAGCTAAGTCAACAGAGAACCGGCCGCGAAACCTACAGGGCCCTGCAACTCTCTCAACAGCACAGCACAGCAAAGGGAGGGGGGAGGGGGAGGAGGAGCGGGAAGGGCAGAGGGCAGAGGGCAGAGACACCCGAAGGTGTAGCGCAAGGTGAGCGGGGCCAGTCGGTCGCCCCCTCTGCGCTGCCCACTGACCACGCATCGCGCGCCTTCTTGGTCTCCGGGCAGGCGCAGCAGGGCTTCAGCGGCTTCTTCTCCTGAGATTCAGACGGGGCAGGGCTTGCAGCAGCCACACCCGGCATCTTTAGCGCCAAAAGGAGCTACAGCACAGACAAGTTAAACTCTTTCAGCCACAGCAAACGCCAATTCGTCCGCAGTCACTTCCGGCATTGGCTCTAAAAGGACGGGAAGTCCCGCCTCTCTCAAACAGCGATTGGGGGGGAGGGCATGTGCGCAGAAGAGGAGAAAGTGGGGCAGTAACCAAAGGGCACCTCTTAGGGGCATGCGCAGGAGGCTGGCTGAAAGGTTACGTAATCAACTTGAGGAGGACCCTAAGAGAACACTAAAACGACTGGGGGAGAAGTCAATCTCTCCAACTCCTCTCCCCCCGCAACACCCCACGGATTGGAAACGGAGTCTCAGGAAGGTGAAATGACTTGTTCAAGCTAAGCAAGGGAAAGCACTAGTGAAAGCCAACTCCGTTCAATAACCGAGCCATTTTTCTCACTGGGGTATTATCTGCGTGGCCCCAACTGCGGGCTTTTCCTGTCTTTCATTGACCTAATTAAAAATGATTAGTAATGACATTCGAACAAGTGGTGGAGGAAAATACGGTCCTCTAAACCCCTATACACCCCCACCCTACATTAAATTCTCATCTAATTTTTGTTTATCCCTGTCCAACTGATTTGATTTCGGGACTAATTGTTCAAAGATATTTGTTAATATGCTGGTGAATAAAATTGGAAAATACCTTTCCTTGACATTTCTTGAGTTCAGGTATATAAACAAACTGGCGCCCATGTTATCTGCAACAGAATAAACAATCATTGAATTTTTTTTACCTGCAGAGAATTGTTGGAAACAGGGAATGAACCTATTTTTTAAAGTAGGGCTTGGAGGCATTGTTCGGTAGCTGCCTGGTGAAAGATATTTTGCGTACTCAATCTTTCAGTATCACCTGATCAAAGTTTGTTTCTATACTTTAGACATTTAGCTCAGGGAATCAATAGGCATGTTTGTGAACTGGTGCTGTACAAGAGTAATTTCGATATGTGTATTTTCCAAGTTACTAAGACCATCCCCATTTTGTCATCTGAAAACTTTTAATAAGCACAATTTTTATTTTATTCTGGATAGATATGTTGAATAATACATTACCCTAATGTTCTAACTTACACCCTCATCCATTATAAATTCTTTCAACTAGATGTTCACTCACATTGTTTAGAATCTTGCTAATCAAAAAATGCTTCTTGGGTTAGCAAAATCATCATCACTTGTAAACTTAATATACAGAAAATGTGGTTCGGCTAAATGTGGTTCAGGCTCAGCATCCAGAGAAAACTAAATACTACATCAGAAGACAGGGCTCCAGATGCATTAAAGGCCTACATATGGAAGATTAAGCTAAGAAATTAATAGAAAATAGTAGAGGGGAAATTTTAATAATGATAGGTGGGGAATGACTTATTTTTTGACATTTCAAAAGCACAAATTAAACATGGATGAAGTTAATAACACCAAAATAGAGGCTTGGGGTTTTACATAGTACATTACAGGCAAAGTTAACAAATATAACAAATTGAGAGAAAATATTTGAAATATCTAAACATTTTATAAATTCTAAAATTAATTTTAAAAATGTACTCACTTAGAATGTATAATCAGTTGAAACAACATAATTCAGCCACAATATCTTCCATATATGTAGGGCTATTGAGTTTGTGAACCATCATTTAATCTTCACAGCAGTTGAAATTATCTATATTTATAGATGAGAAAAAAATTGAGGTTCAGAGATGTACATGATTTAAGGTCACATGTGAGTGGCAGTTCTGAGTCTCAATGTCTTCTCCCTGTATCCTAGCTACTGTCCCACTTAATTGGTCTAAATGCAAGGTGAATATTTTCTATTTTAAAATTAATGATTGATCTGTACTTGTGCAACTGAATTTTTGTGTCTAGGAAATGAACAAGGAAGAAAAGGGACAAAAAAGGCCGGGCGCGTTGGCTCACGCCTGTAATCCTAGCACTCTGGGAGGCTGAGGCAAGCGGATCGCTCAAGGTCAGGAGTTGGAAATCAGCCTGAGCAAGAGTGAGATCCCCGTCTCTACTAAAAATAGAAAGAAATTAATTGGCCAACTAAAAATATATAGAAAAAATTAGCTGGGCATGGTGGCACATGCCTGTAGTCCCAGCTAATCGGGAGGCTGAGGCAGGAGGATCGCTGGAGCCCAGGAGTTTGTGGTTGCTGTGAGCGAGGCTGATGCCACGGTACTCTAGCCTGGGCAACAGAGTGAGACTCTGTCTCAAAAAAAAAAAAAAATAGTATTACTATCAGCAGATAGGAAGTGGGGGGTGTGTATCACTAACATGACTCAGCTCAGGAGTCCCCGTCCCCCCCAAATATAATTGCAGGGTGTCACACTTCCACTCCCATGGCCCTCCAGGGGCACCACTGGTGTAAGTTCTCCTCAGATAGGGACCGGACAAAGACCCATTGCTGTGACGGGCTTCGCTCCTTTGAGAAATCCCCAGATTATGCAGCCAAGGGGAGGTTCTGGCCCAGGAAGTTCTCCTTTTGGAGAAGGTGGACATTCAGCTGGAGAGACCTCAGTCTTTGAATGGCGCCTTTCATAGTGATCCTGCACAACACGGCTGCAGGGGGCACAATTCGTGGACTGCAACCCGGGAGCTGTACAGCGGCCAACACCTAGACGGCCAAACACCTCAGCCTGGCCCTGACTAGGTGCGCAGCTCCCAGAGCAGCAGGGCTCCCCTCACTCCCCGTTTCTTGCCTTTTTAGCTCCATAACTTCAGAATCAAATCCCAAGCTTTGGCCCCCAGGTGTCCACCTCTTTGAGCCATTTCCCACACATCTTTGGGACTGTTTGAAGATTAAATTCTTCCTGCCCTTAGCAATGGTGAGCCAGTTGTTGGGTGATAATGATTCTGTTTCCAGTACTGATTGGCCATTAAGGTTACTGTATTTATCAATAAAATAAGAACACAGCCTGAGCAAGAGCAAGACCCCACCTCTACTAAAAATAGAAAGAAATTAATTGGCCAACTAAAAATGTATAGAAAAAATTAGCCGGGCATGGTGGTGCATGCCTGTAGTCCTAGCTACTCGGGAGGCTGAGGCAGAAGGATCACTTGAGCCCAGGAATTTGAGGTTGCTGTGAGCTAGGCTGACGCCATGGCACTCTAGCTCGGGCAAAAGAGTAAAACTCTGTCTCAAAAAAAAAAAAAAAAAAAAGAAAAGGAAAAGAAAAAGAATAAAAAATATTAATATTGAGCAGTTATGGGGACATCTAGGCTGGTTCAAGACAGACATAAATGACCTTGTTTTATTCTAAATTCAGCTCTCTGGCTTATGATGAAAAGTGAAAGGTTATTATATGAACTTACTGGGCAAAACCAGATTTTATAAATAATTACCTGTCAGACTGTTCAAGATAGACAAACACATTCCAGACCAACAAAAACATAGACCTGTCATATTTCTGAGAGAAATGTACATTGATTCTTCCTTCTCTGGGACTATAAGGAGATCAGGTAGAATAAAATGAAGGGGAAAAACTAAACTCTGTATTTTATGCCTTGTGCATAATTTGAAATGTATAACGTGGGAGAGAAGGAATTTTGATGTGAAAAATTAGCTCCTGAAAATTTTATACCATCTATAAGCCTGGCAGATCAAACCAAATACAATAAATGGTATTGTTTTAAAAGTTAGGATGTTTACTGCAAGCTTATAATTTTCCATGATTAGGGATGCCAAAGAAAATAAGAATGATGATGAAAAGTTTAATCATATATTGCAATAAGCATAGATGGAACATTAAAACCCTTGGGCAATTTTTCACTATTACATATCTGCATTTTTTTTTTGACATGCAATTTTTTCCCAAAAGGATTACCATAGAACAGGTAAATGATAGTTAACAAATGTGAATAATATGGCATAATCATATTAACTGAGACTCACAATGATTTGGTCACAAGAAAAAAAAACTCATGTTTCTCCTTTCTGTTTTTATTAATTCTTTACAAAGTCTGTTGTATGTGTAAAAACCATGATAGAAGTAAAATTATACAAAACTCTCATAGAATTAAAGAAATAACTTCCTAACTTCCTTTTTTGTAATTCCAGTTTAATCAGGAACTGTATAACTACATCTGCTATTTTTCGGTTTGTTCCCAAGAGTTATAGTTCCTCCTTTACTGGAGAAAGTACAGATGCCAGAGGGTAGCTCAGCTGCTACCAGCAAGGAGCTACCCCAGCCCACATTTCCAGGCTAGGTGTGGTAGTGCTTGCTTTGAAGCGAGGAAGCAAATCACTCTGCTTCCCCTCTACTGATTTTGATTACTTTGCTTCTAAATGGGTATGGCATGTGTAGGCGTGTTGGGCCTGGGGACTGGAGGAACAGGAAAGAGAGGGCAATGAAGATGGAGGAAGAGGTTCTATGTGAAGAAAACACGCGTCCTAGGCAGATGGCAGGAGGTTGGGAAGAAGGCACTGAAAATGACACATAGAAGGTAAGTAGGCTGAAGAGAAGAGGAGACGAGAACAGGTGGTTCATTAGGTTGTTTAGATCTTTGATTAGTGTAAGTTTATAAAATGAATAGTTGTTTCTAAAATACATGTAGATATAGTCAACAAATGTTGGAACGTAAAGATGGTATAATGGAAGGAGAAAACTTGACTGTCCCATTTCCTGTATCCCAAACCTGGATTATAAAATGTACCAAATAAAACATAGACTAAACACTGGTGTGTGGTGGGGGAGGGCACTGCTTCTAAGATGTGTGAGCCGAGGGCAGTAAGTCTACTCCAAATTAAAATTTCAAAATTGTGTGATCTGCATTCTTGTCCACCTACACACTATCCCAAACATCCTGCCATTAATTAGCTAAATGGCCCATCTAGTAAACAAGACTAATCGTTGAGGGGGCTGGAAAAGAGCAGGAGTCAGCCAGTTGAAGTTGATAGTCACAACAAATCAGCCCACTCCCTAGGATACAGAAAAAGTAAACTTGTATTTTATTTTGTTCAAGGAGGGAAAAGAAATCACCTTCATTCTTTCCTATTGTTGCAGGCACAGGCACAGTGACATCAGCAGGCTAGAAAAGCCATCCCATTCCTGCGGTAGGCGCTCTGTCAAAGAAAAGGAAATCTGCAATGAATTATCACATCAAGTCAAACAAGGAAAGGAGGCAAAAAACATGCAGAGCTTTCTTCCTGTTTTGTAGACTGCTGGCTACAATAGAATAGAATGCTTAATCTGAACATTTTTGGTGGCAAAGCTATGGCAACCATTCTGTCTATTAAAAGTCAGTGTGGTTAACAAGTGGTTAGTGATTCTATTTTGGAGACGTGGGAGATATGCAAAGTAAGACATCCCGTTTTGTTAATTGATTGGCCTTGGTTAGGCCAAAGAGATGTGTTGGATCTGTTTGTCTTTTATAAACATGTGTTCTCTATTCGTCATGCTCAGGAATCACTTCTAACTAAGTATCTTAATAGTCTATAAATTACTGACTCATTACAGCTTTCCCAGGCTAGGCCTAATTTATAGTCTGAGTGAAAAGCTATGGGAACAGACACTCATAGAAGCCTTTCTTCCTCCCTAAAATATGATGATCTTAAAGGAGTTCTGTACATTATAGATAAGTATCCAAAGTGCAAATCTTACATAATTTTTATGCCTACATGTACATACAGATGTATATATGGTTATGTATAGTGGGATAAAATATTCCCGTAACAGAAAATAGGGAAATGAATTCTAATTGCAATAATATAGTACATTCCAGAAAAGAAAGCAAAATCGCATGCTTTTCATTCCAAGGGATATATTTTACATTTCAGAGGTGGAAGACCTGGATGACACAGAGACTCTGTAACTTGCCCTGAATCTCATTTTAAAATGCAGTGTGCACTTAGAACTGGAACAAGGCAGGGTTGTCCACTATCTCCACTTCTATTCAACATAGTGCTGGACGTCCTTGCCATAGCAATCAGACAAGAGAGCGGAATAAAGGGTGTCCAGATGGGGGCAGAAGAGATCAAACTTTCACTCTTTGCTGATGATATGATATATCTAGAAAACCCCAAGGATTCAACCAAGAGACTCCTTGAATTGATAAATGAATTTAGTAAAGTCTCAGGATACAAAATCAATACACATAAATCAGAGGCATTCATATACGCCAACAATAATCAAACTGAGAACCAAATCAAAGACTCAATTCCCTTCAAAATAGCAACAAAGAAAATAAAGTACCTAGGAATATATTTAACTAAGGAGGTAAAAGACCTCTACAGAGAGAACTACAAAACACTGAGAAAGGAAATAGCAGAGGACGTAAACAGGTGGAAGACCATACCATGCTTGTGGGTTGGCAGAATCAACATTGTTAAAATGTCTATATTACCCAAAGTGATCTACAGAGTCAATGCAATTCCTATTAAAATACCATCATCATTTTTCACAGATATAGAAAAAATAACTTTACACTTCATATGGAACAAGAGAAGA